>JALBCR010002084.1:0-135251 GCA_030710515.1 Abscondita cerata
TCGATGTACTTCGTTCAGTTACGTATTGCTCCCTCACGAGCGTAGCGGTGTGAGGCGATAGGTGAGAATTGGAAAAAGGCTTTCCTCATGTGTTAGACACAACATTTTTCCACGACATTCCCCAAAAAAACAACCTAATGAAAGAAGTAATATTTAATAGGTGGGTCCCAATAGTCTCGCTACAGTATTCTGTAGTATCGGCGTTGTCTTATTCTGTCATAGCACAGCCGCGTAATTCTAACCAATAAATGTAGGGTAGCAATTTTTAAGAGTCGAAATATAAGATATTAAATTAAACAAACCTGATTGAATATTTACATTTTTTTAAAGAGGCTTTTTTGTAACATGGCATTATTTTTCTCGCTAGTGAGGAAAAACCAACTTTCCTCACTATTTGTAGAGAAGAAACGTCCGTTTTCTAAGTATGTTGTGGAAATAGTTATTTGTCCAACAAGTGAGGAAAGCGATTCTTTTTTCTACTCGACCTCGAGTTGCCTCACGAGCGTAGCGTGTGAGGCATTAGAGTGAGAGTGGAAAAAGGCTTTCCTCATGTGTTAGACACAACATTTTTTCCACGACATTCCCCAAAAAAACAACCTAATGAAAGAAGTAATATTTAATAGGTGGGTCCCAATAGTCTCGCTACAGTATTCTGTAGTATCGGCGTTGTCTTATTCTGTCATAGCACAGCCGCGTAATTCTAACCAATAAATGTAGGGTAGAAATTTTTAAGAGTCGAAATATAAGATATTAAATTAAACAAACCTGATTGAATACTAAATTAAATTGTTTAACTAAGTACTAGGCGCATATAGTTCTAATAACACATTTTTCTTAAAGAGGCATTTTGTAACACGACATTATTTTCCTCGCTAGTGAGGAAAACAAATTTTCCTCACTATTTGTAGAGAAGAAACGTCCGTTTTCTAAGCATGTCGTGGAAAAAGTATTTATTGTTTGGCACAAACCTGTAATTTTCCATTTTGTATTCTTTGGATCCAAATTGACGAAAATTTTCATCAATCCGTATTGCGGATCTATACAGTCAAATAGTTTTCACGCACAAATATACATAAAATACTTGCCTTCGTAAAGCAATCATTGGTATACAACACGGCCGTAATTGGACGTTTTCACAAACAATATGTTAAAACCACAACAGCGTTTTTCATTTCTAACGTAACAGAAAACTGGCGGAAGAAATTAAGATTAGCTCGAGACAACTATTGCTGTAAGCTGTCTGTTCAAGCTGTCAACTCAACTCATTAAGTGTCAACTATTATTTTGATTATATATTCAGATCAGTTTCAAAGATGGTCTTTGCTAGTATAAATGTTTTTGAATATAGCGAGTCATCTATCGGACTTTCACATACCTGTATTTATTTAGATAACCAAAAAGCAATACAAGTGGATACCTTATCTATTATATGCGGCTACACTTTACTTTACCAATTTTAAATTTTTGGCAAAATATATCTAGATCGACTGAACATGATCTCCTGAGTCTAAAAATGGTAATCATTTTGTTTGAAATTAATTTAGAAAAATTTATTTTTAAGCTACAGATGGCTCATTCGGGCTTTCGCGTCTAAAAATATTTCATGCTGTTTCCATTTACTTTTTGAGTACTTTGAATAAAAAATTTGGTTTCTATATAAATGCCTTTTTTTGGGAAACTGGTAGATTTTAGGAGAAAATGTACTTGTTCAAATCGATAGAGAATTAAAAATTTAAAATTAAAAAAAATTAAAAGTACTAATCGTATTTAATTTTTCCAATTGATTCATTAATATATTTTGCCGTGCCGTAATGTAAATAACTCATACATGCTTAGGTACAAAAACATGAAAAAAGGCAAATATCATTCGTGTATTATTTTTCCTTGACTATGGAATATAAATACTGTCATTTACATTCCTAGGAAAATAAAAAAGTAAATCAAATTGCCTAAATAACAATTCGTAAAGACAAATACAGTACTTGACGAAATTATGACGGACCTTTTGCAATTTATCGTTAAACGATTCTTACGTCACGAGTTCGTCACGAAACCGTTTGTTCTACGCTTTATAGTTAATTTTAAATAATCTAGTCTTTTTTTAGAGGAATACTCACCTGAATAGTTAATTTTCTTGACGTATACTGTAACGATACATTCGTGTAAAAATCGTGAAACGCTAACAATGCTTATGCGTGACACATTACTGATGAACTACTTATATCGTATCGGTGCGATGAAGTAGTGACTTGACCGTCATCATTATATTATTATATTTTATGCTTTGGCGAAAGCGCAGGAGGTTGTTTTGTAGTTGTCATTTTGTGTCGAAATTCTGTTATAATGAAGTGTGATCTACAAGTGTGATCTCTAAACCTTTTCTAAATCATACTATTGGATTTGACCTAGTTTGTATCTAAGATACAGAATTATCTATTATATTTTAGTTTAGTTTTATATCATATATTAATACTATAGCAATCTTATTGTAGCATAGGTATATTAAAACACACATTTATACTAATTATTTGTTCAATCGTTTAGACTTTAGACGACCAAAAAGCAATATATTTCTCTTACAAAATGAAGGATTGGATATAATTAATGCTGATAAAACTGATTGTAGGCCATTTAATAACTTCTAATAGTTTGAAGAAAGAAATGGAAATCTTTCTAAAAGGTGAATAGTAAAAGGGGCATATTAATACCTACTCAAAAATCGAAGTATCATAATAAGATGTGAGTAGTATAAACCCTTATATCATAAGGTAATAAGAATCAGCTTTATTATTTTACAATGCAAAGGTCAACTTAATCATTTCTAAGTACAATCCAATTTGATTTTAGTGACGTCAAGACATTGTGTCGATTTTGTAACGTAGAATCGTCAAGATTAAGTGACGTAAATTCTTGAAGATTTTGTCACTTTTATTCGTGACGCCTATGAAACCCAAATTCTTGACGACCAACTTCACGAATCTCTGTATCGAGTTCTTTTCTTTGCAGCTCACTCTTATCAGTTAACTGTTTTCACATTCCGAACAATTACTCAAAATCTTTTCTTTTCATTTGTAATACACGGATTTCAGTTGCGGACAGTTTTTCGCCTGTGCATTTCTCACGCTTATGCTCAATCGTATTAGATTGACGCTTGAAGCATTCCATTTCTGTGATACCTACATCAACAGCTGTTATTTCTTATCGTTAAAATGGATTATTAGATTAAGGAAGGTCAAATCTCTTGCACATATCAAAGTTTGTAATTAGATAATTGCGCTTTATTGCCGAAATTTTAATTAAAACACTTTACGTAAGGTACTAACATCGATAATCCAACAATTGAAAAAATAATAAAACCCTATAACACATTAAACGTCAGAGTTACAACGCGTCTGTAATAACATCCCATGCTTCATTGGTACGTTTCAGAAACGTCTTTCTAATTGGATCAAGTAACTTAACGAAGGAACGATGCATCGACGTCTTATTTGGAGCATATGACATCATTGACTTTTTCTAAAAGCTTATTTTTGGTTAATAATGTAACAAATGCAGTCATGTAATTATCAATAGCTCTCATTACCATTAATTTAATGCAAATACATTTTCCGACATGTTACGATAGCACAAGACAACTCTAGATGTTCTCTTCTGTAGGGAATATAGTCGACAGCGCGCATTTGCACAACAGTGAACTTACACTCGAGTTCGGTCACTCCTGAAGAGGCGATATAGGATTGTTATTTATGCCAACATTTAGTTGGCAATAATAATCAAAGAATCGACTTATGAAACTGCTTACACATCTGTCGACAAAGTTGCTCTCATTAACCTTGCTACAGAAAAATATTTAAATAATATTTTAGAACTTCTTTCTTAACTTCTTCATCACTTCTGAATTTAATGACTCTCAAGGTAAAAATTACTTGGCGGGAGATCAAAGCTGTAGGGGGTGGTGCAAAGACCTCCCAATCGAAGTCGTTGATCAGTGCTGTTGCCTAATGCCGGCTGCCATTGTTGTGCAGAAGGCATTTCACCAACATTTCCTTCTTCTTGTTTTGGATTTAAAGAGTTAAACTTCTTGGGTTAAAGAGAGGATTCATGACGCCATTGTTTTGATATTGTTCTCTTGGAATTTGACAGTATACAATTATTTACTAACTAAGGATGCATTTAGATAGGGGCCGTGCCTTTTGATTACTGAACGCAACTCACACCTGGCGCAAAGTATACATAGGAACCAGCAAGAGATCGATAGGAACTAGGCTTAAAGAACATTGAGCAAAATTCCGTCTGAGACACGCCAAAAGTCAATGCCATTGAAATTCATAAACATTCATAAAACTTTAAGAGGAAGGAAGAAACCAGATTTGGAATCCAATCTGAAAAACATCCGAATGACATCTTACGAAAATCTGGATTTCAAGAAAAAATAAAGTATTTTCTTTTCAAATTCTCAAATTCTATGCGATAATATGAACTGACTATTTGTTTCATATGCATTTTAAATATTTTCTTAGCTTATAAAAACTATGCAATTTTTACTTGTTCATCTGACCCAATTTATAACAACTGCAAACTAACACTCACGCGATGCACTTGTAATTAAATGAATTGAAATATGTGCAATTTTCCATTACGCAAATGTTTATATGTTGTATCTGAATGATTTCAAGATACGTTATGATACGTAGTGTTAGTAGCATAAGTGCGTTAATCTGTTCAGTCAATTATCACATTCTTGCCCTACAAAGATTAAGTGAGGATGAAAATATTTACAAAGATTAAATTTAAATTAATTAAGCTGCATTCATTTCCCATCTGGATTCTTAACTAAAATATTTATAAATCGCTAATAATTTTCAATAATTTATATTTGATTGATATATTTAATGTTTACTTTATGGCTGATTCAATAACTTACTTTTCTATGTAAATAAAACTGTAATAGTGTTAGACTTTTGTCTGGTTCTAAATTCTTGCAATTGTACACAGTGTGTTCCAAATTGAATAGGATTATATGGCTATCTTTGTTATTAATCAACATACAATTTATTACCTCGTGGTTCAAAATTGTCACACGCATTTATAATGATGCATTTCTCTCACTTATAATATAATGTACTATTGTTTTTTGAAAAATAATATTCAGCCGCAGATTAGTTCAATAAAAGTATGTCTAATACATACTACTACTAAATCCAATAAAAAAAATTAACTAAAGTTGATAGGTAATTAAGAAATTCATTGTTTATGTTTTGGACAAGTTTGTCGACTAAACAGTTCTATGGCATATGGATAAGTGTGGATATGTCAATATTGAACATGAAAGGTTAGATTCAAAATAAAACGTTCATCAATTAAAAAATATGCTGTACAGTATGTAGTTCGGTAGTCCTCTACGCATTTAACGATCTTAAAATTTACGCAGTCAAAAACGTTTTAAAAGGTACAGGGTGGGTAAATTATCAAGGCAAACGGCTTAAAAACCACTTATCGTATATTGATTTGCGAAAAAAAATATATGATAGAAATAGCCAAGAGAAAATGCTGGAAATTATTTTTAAATTTCTAAAATGACCACCAGAAGGCGTAATTGCCGTTTTGAATTGTAAACCCCGTTTTCTGAATAATTTTCTTATATTAACAAGAATTAGAGTGAATGCTGTTTTAAAGGTGAGACAAATTCAAACCTTTTTTGTTTAATGCGAAAGTGATGGGCGGTGTTCGAAAATTTAAAAATAAAGTAACATAATTTTAGTTCGATTTTTACTGTCATTTAGAATCCTAAATAATAAATTAGCGTTTTATTTGGCAAATTAGAAAAAAATAGACATTAATAACAAACGCAAAGTGGAAATAATTTCCAAATTTCAACTTTTTTTAAGTTTTAAGTTTTATTTATTCATTATTTTAGGATAGGATAAAGATATTGAGATGCGGTTTTCATTGAGTTGTTGGGATTTATTTGTCTATCTAATAACATAAAAAATCATATTATTGCATTTATTTTCTTTGTGATTATATGTATCAGAAAACGTCCTCGGGTTTAAAATTCAGAATGCCAATTGCACCCCCTCCTTGTCTACTATAATCAGATAACTTTATACCTCAAGTCGATACCATGAGTAGTTTCTGAGATAGAGCTGTAAGCGCGTATTTGCCCACCCTGTACATACAATGGAGCACAACGGAAATACTTTAACGCTGAAAGTGTTACAATATAATTTACCAAACATTTTTTCATTATGTTCAATTTGTAACTACACAATCAATAACAATGTGTTGTGACAATTAGTTATCATTTACTCAATAAATTTTTATTTGCATTATTAGGTCAAAATTTTCTTGCTTTTCATTAAATATATACATTTGTATATTAGGTATATACATTAAAATAACGTTAATTATTATTAGTTAATTATTTGGTGTTACGTAATTCATAAGTGTTGTATATCTTAAAGTGATACTTGAAAATAATCAATTAATTTCAACAAGTTTTTGAAAATTATATTTCACATCCTCAACACATTAAAGAAAATAAATAAAACTTGAAATTCACCATGTGCAGTTATTTAAATAAATTGCATTCTGATCTAGTTTGAGTGAGTATTAATCGGTGTTCATGGTATATGTAATTTCAAAGTGGTATCGTGATAAAAGAAATAGATTTGTTAAAGTAAATTATTTATCTACTTTTAAAGTTATTAGCTACGATAATGACTATGAGAGGCACAATTAATTCAAATAACACTAGTGTATAGTCTATTCACTTTTTATTGGTACCTATCCGTTGGTATTATTGAAGTAACTATATGTACTTTGAAATGTGTATTAGTTTTTAAGTTTTAATTTATAGGAATATTACCGGAAATACGTAAAAAGTACTTTTGTCGACTGAAACAAATCTTACGTGTTTTTCTAATTTTGTTAATAAAGTAATTGATAACACTGGGAGGGTTGATGTTGTCTACACTGATTTGTCTAAGGCGTTTGATGTAGTTAACCATGATTTGCTGTTAAAAAAACTTTACCTGATGGGGGCGTCTGGCTAACTCTAAGGTTTCTGAGTTCCTACTTGTCAAAAAGGAAATGTATAGTTAGATTCTTAAATTTTGACTCAGCGCCTTTTGCCCTTTGTCAGGTGTTCCACAAGGTTCGAAATTGGCCCCTCTGCTCTTTTTGATATTTTTTAATGACCTTCCATCAGTTTTAAGTTTGTATTTTGCTTAATTTATGCGGATGATGTTAAAATATACAGAGAAATTAAATCTTTTTATGACGTAATTTGCTTACAGAAGGATCTAGACATACTTGCGCTGTGGTGTAGCAAAAATAAACTCTTGTTGAATATCAATAAATGCAAAGTAATGTCAATAACGCGTCAAAAATTGACTGATACGCCTAATTATACTCTGTGTGGCAGAACTCTGGAAGTAGTGACTAATTTTAAAGATTTGGGAGTTGTTTTAATAATAAATTCACTTTTGTGATCACCTGGAGTATATTATAAACTCAACTTACAAAATGATAGGGTTTATTAAAAGAACCACCAGGGATTTTCTAGGATTAATGGTATTTTAACTCTTTACTATGCATTGGTAAGATCCAAATTAGAATACTGCGCAATTGTCTGGATGCCTTACTCTAAGAAGGAGATCAAAAGGTTGGAGGTAGTTCAAAATCATTTTATGAGATTTATTTATTTTAAACTTAACAAGGTAAGGTGTGATAGAGATACTCCTCATCTGCCTTCAGAGAAGTGGCTGGAGTTTTGAGCTTGGAGATGAGGAGAGATGTCGCCCGCCTAATATTCTTGTTTAAAGTAATGAATGGTATGATAGACTGTCCTCAACTTTTAGAGTTATTTAACTTGTCTGTTCCAAGATCCAATAATGTTAGACATCATGCTCTTTTCAATGTAGCTAGAACCAATACTCAGGGGTACCAATGTTTTGTTATCAATCGTATTGCAACACTATATAATAAATTATTTAAAAAGAATCGAAAGATATTTTTTCATTTAGTAGTCAAACAACTTTCAAAGTAAAAATTGTTGAATTACTGACAACCGCGTGAGTATGTTACCTAGGGCTAGTTTAATTTTTCAAAAACTGTTTGTTAATTTTAAGTTTATTATGTAGACTGTTTTGGGACTTCGGTCCTGTAGTCTAATTTTCTAACATAAAGTTTGTAATTGTTGTTGTTAAATAAATAAATAAATAAATAAATAAATAAATAAATTCAAGAATTTATAAAAAAATGATATCTAATATCGCTTGAAAGTTTACGGTTTGAAATCTTACTTTGTGATTTTTAATTTTAAAATTTAACAAGGTCGGAACTGCTAATTCATAATCATAGATACATTAATTATTTGAGTGCAAATAAAAAAGTTTCGTTGAGAAAAATATATATACAGGGTGGGGCACTACCAACGAATTATTCTGTAGCACTAAAGCGAAAAATAATGTAAGAAATCCTAAAGCATACATACAGTGTGTGGCGCGAAGAGTTTTGATTAAAAGTAATGGCGGATAGAGTTATGTTAAAAATCTGAAATTACGAAGCTATAGGTTTTCGATGACGCCGAGTTCAAATATAATATTGTCCTTAATGTGGCACTTCCGGTTATACCGGAAGTAGACGTCAACTTTGTTATTTTAAATGGAACCTAGTATTTTTTATTTTATTTTCGGATTCTACATGAAATTTTAGATTAAATTTGTGAACAATGTCCTATACCAAAAATGAAGTATTTTCGAGATATTTCGATTTTTTAAAAATTTTGAAAAATCTAGTCTACATTGAATACCGATATCTCCATTAATTACGAAGCTAGTGACGTGAAATTGTAACTAATAAACAACAAGCGCTTGCCCGTTAACTCCATGTGTCCAACTCATTGATATTTCATACAGAGTGTTTAAAACTTAGCTGCCACCGTGGCCAATTTAAATCATTTATAAGCTGCTTACTTTAAATAGAACACCCTGTATTTTATTACATTTTTCGCTGTATTTTTTTAAGCCAATTCGTTTGGTATTAGTATTCCCTATACCTAAATCCAACCAGTTTTGAGATATTTCATTATCTTTGTTAAAACATAACAACACTTGATTATTTCAACATTAGTAAAGGGTAGGCCATGGCTGTCAAAGATTTGATAGTTAGAACGTTAATGTTTATGTTGTTTTGACAGTTTTCTTTACCAGTTTGTATTTCATAGTAAATAATGGCAAATGTAGGGTTTACTAATGATGATTTCCTAAATCTTATTATTATTTACGGCGAGTGTAATAGAATTGTTGAAAGGACTTGTCGTGTTTTTGCAGAAAGATATCCAAATCGACCAAATGCAACTGGTGATATTGTAAGAAGATTGCTTAAAACTGCCGTCAGTTTGGTCAATTTAAGACACAAATTAATAAAAATAAACCACTAGTGGACAATGACATAAACGAAATTAATGTTTTGGGTTATTTTACGGCCTCTCCAAATGCCTCTATTAGAGATTGTGAAAGAGATCTTACTTTGTCGACGAGAACAATTCATCGCATTTTAAAAAAACACAAATGGAAACCATTTTCGTATCATTTGGTGCAGCACTTAAAATTAGATGATCCTCCTCGAAGGGTGCAATTCTGTGAATGGTTTTTAATGAAGACCCAAGAGGATGAAAACTTCATAAAAAAGTTATATGGTGTGATGAAGCAAAGTTTAGCAAAAATGGATTATTTAATCGACATAATTCCCATTTTGGTCTAATGAAAATCCACATGTTATTAAAGAACGTTCTTTCCAAGATAGTTGGAGTTTTAATGTTTTTTGTGCAATAAAGACGATAAAATTTTAGCAATAAAATTTTATGATGAAAATTTAAACGGTGAAAGATATTGCGACATTTTAGAAGAAGTCATACGACCCGCGTTACATACTTTAAGAAATGGAGAGGCGACTTCAGCTTGGTATCAGCAAGATGGAGCACCTCCTCATAACTTTGGGCGTGTTGCTGACCATCTTTACGACATGTTTGATGATAGATGGATTGCCAATCAAGGTCCGTTTCGTTGGCCAGCTCGCTCTCCTGATTTGGCTCCTCTAGATTTTGGTATTTGGGGTTACATTAAAAATCAGGTATTTTCCAAACCTGTTACGACAAAGGAAGATATGATGCAAAGAGTCTTACTTGCTTTTAATTCTCTAACACCCGACCATATTTCCAGAATTACAAGACGTAGCTTAATGAAAAGGATTCATAAATGTTTAGAAGTAGATGGAGCTAATTTTGAACACTTATTATAAAACTTTATTTGTTTAATATTACATTTAGTTATTTTTGTTTGTAAGTTATCTAATTAAATTAATACAAAATACCTAGTCAACGTTTTTAATGATATCCATAATTAATAATCCTTTCAGGCTATTGGTTACTTTTCAGAATTAATAACTTATGAAAAATATCAAAATATCACCTTAAATAATGGAAATCATGGCCTACCCTTTACTAATGTTGAAATAATTAAGTGTTGTTATGTTTTAACAAAGATAATGAAATATCTCAAAACTGGTTGGATTTAGGTATAGGGAATACTGATACCAAACGAATTGGCTTAAAAAATACAGCGAAAAATGTAATAAAATACAGGGTGTTCTATTTAAAGTAAGCAACTTATAAATGATTTAAATTGGCCACGGTGGCAGCTAAGTTTTAAACACTCTGTATGAAATATCAATGAGTTGGACACATGGAGTTAACGGGCAAGCGCTGGTTGTTTATTAGTTACAATTTCACGTCACTAGCTTCGTAATTAATGGAGATATCGGTATTCAATGTAGACTAGGATTTTTCAAAATTTTTAAAAAATCGAAATATCTCGAAAATACTTCATTTTTGGTATAGGACAATGTTTACAAATTTAATCTAAAATTTCATGTAGAATCCGAAAATAAAATAAAAAATACTAGGTTCCATTTAAAATAACAAAGTTGACGTCTACTTCCGGCATAACCGGAAGTGTCACATTAAGGACAATATTATATTTGAATTCGGCGTCATCGAAAACCTATAGCTTCGTAATTTCAGATTTTTAACATAACTCTATCCGCCATTACTTTTAATCAAAACTCTTCGCTCCACACCCTGTATATCGAGATTATTTGAAACCACTTTTTAAAAACCTTCTTGATTGTGCAGGGTGCTCCTAAACTTCACATGCTATATCAAAGTTTGGTTATTTTAAATAAAACACCCTATATTTTTTCTATTTTTGAATTGTAGGATAAAAAATAATGCATGTTCTTTAACATCTCCTTATACCAACTTACATCCGTTTCTGAGATAAATCGATTTTACCTGATTTGCAGACTCTCCAAAAAAATGCAATAACTTCAAGATAAATAAGAACAAGTAATTATGTTTTACATCACCTTACTAAGAACTTTCAACATTTCTTTTGCAATATTTACTATTATGTTATGATGTACAGAGTGTTTTAAATACTACCGCATAACAATAACGACTTAAAACTTAAGTAACTTGCTTAACTTAAATAAAACACCCTGCATTTATGTAGCCTGTAATTAACTACTAGTTACCTTTCAATCGGTATTAGGGTTACCAACCCCTAACTCTGATAGTTTTGAGATATTTTAAAATTTGCTAGTTTAACAATTTGCAATTTACTGGAATTTAAGTTCCCTGTGAGATACCAGTAAAATGAACATTATCTTGCAAATATTTCTAATGTATAGACTAATTCAGCTTTAAATATTAACCTTAAAAAATTTTTTTTAACATAAAACAGAAATGTGCTCATGACTTATGCCGGGCTCTAAGAGTCAGTCGAATCACGCCCACCTGTCACAAACAACAGCAATCGTTATTAGTTTCAGTAAAAATCGATGACACTGTAAACATTGGTAACTTTGTTAAAAAAAATTCTAAAAGTAATGGTTTTCGAAATTATCGTACTACTATTAGAACGATTTGAATTACATTCTTAGTTAACAGGTTAAAGTTTGTCGATGTGTACAGTATGATCAATTTTTGATGTACCAAATAACGGTTGCTGTTGTTAAACATCAGTAAATTGTGATTGGTGTGCGTAATTTGACTGACTCTTGGAGCCCAGGATACTAGTCATAAGCACATTTCTGTTTATCTTTTTTTGAAAATAATAAATATTTTTAAGGTAAATATTTAACTCTGAAAGTTAAGATAATTTCCATATTGCAGATATTTCACAGGTAACTTGGACATCGTAAATTGTTAAACTACCAAATTTTTAAATATCTCAAAAACTATCAGAGGTTGGTAACCCTAATACCGACTAAAAGGTAATCAGTTCCAGCTTTCAACAGGCTTCAGAAATGTAGGGTGTTCCATTTAAGTTAAGAAAGTTATTTAAGTTTTAAGTCGTTAGTGTTATGCGGTAGAATGAAAAACACCCTGTACATCATAACATAATAGTAAATATTGGAAAAGAGATGTCGAAGGCTCTTAGTAAGGTGGTGTAAACCAAAGTTGCTTGTTCTTATTTATCTTGAAGTTATTGCATTTTTTTGGAGGGTCTGCAAATCAGGTAAAATCGATTCATCTCAGAAACGGAAATAGTAGGTATAGGGACATTTAAAAAGAACATACATTATTTTTTATCGTACTATTCTAAAATAAAAAAAATATAGGGCGGTTCATTTAAAATAATCCAACTTTGATATGGTACGTGTTTCTAGAGCACCCTATACAATCCAAAATATTTTTAAAATATAGTTTCGAATAATCTTGACATATTATTGTGGTTTTAGTGAATGAAATAAAGGAACTACACACAAAAAAGCCCGCATTGAAATATTTACAATATAGTGGTTTTCATTATTTTTGAACGGATTTAAAAACACTATAAGAATCGTACAGTACATCACCAGAATGAAATCAAAAAATGTAGTAAAAAAGTTGACCTAAACGGGAAGTAGGAAAGAAAAAAAAAGGTATAAGTCAAATATTAGCGATAGTAAAAGAAATGAGAGGACAGTTTCTTATGCCAGTTAAAACAAAGGTCTCAAGTCCAAGCAGTGGGTGTAAGAAATGAATAAATAAAAAAAACAAAAGAACAAAAAGAAAATAGAATGAGTTTTTATGTACTGACTTATTCTGCAAAATATATATTTTAATTTTAATACTAGAACTTATCTGAAGATTGATTGGAATATTTTACAACCAATTCAAATTTACTTCTTCTTTATTGTGTGAAAATTCAAAAATCAAATCTTCGGTATTATAAGAATAAGTTTACGAATTTTATTAAAACCGTTCAAGTAGTCTCTGAGACACATGATTAATTAAACACAGTAGGTTGTTGAAACTTTTTCTTATTCGTAACTATTAATGTTCTTGAAGATATTGTTAAAAAACTGGACCAGCGGTTTTTGAGATATCGTGTTTATTAATTCTGATTTATCAAGACAAGTGAAAAAGTAATGTTAAAATAAGATGTTTTGCCATCTTTCAAACTTTAAATATTTTTGTGTCTAACTTGAAGAAGAAAGGTTTGTTTGAAAAATTTCCTTGACAATAGTAGTTTGTTACTTAGTTTTCTACAAAATTTTGTTGTTGGTTTTGCATTATTCGTGGAAAATGAAGAGTCCAAAAAATTTATATATTGAAAAATATTAACTTGTTTTCAAAACGATATAATACAAAAAAAATTTTTTTCTTTAAGATTGCAGTTTCACAGTTTTTGATTGAAAAGTCTAATTAACTAGTGCCCAAAACTCGGTGAACTAAGCTAGAAGCATTTGAAGTCTCCGTACTGTTTAGTGATGAAGTTCCTTTTGCCCGAAACGGCAACAACTACACCAGAAATTCATGTTGTTGAACATTCAAAAATCCAAAAAAGTAGGCGAATCCTATTTTTGAGATAGATTTTTGGCAAATGTTTGCTGAGGTGTTACTGACGACTCTCACTGATCAGTTTATATTTGAAGAACGTCTCACGGTTATTCGTGATATGCGTTTCTTCTGGTATTAATGAGTGATGTCCCTCTTAATGTGCGACGACTAATGTGGATACAGCACGATGACGCACCTCCACACGTTAAAAGAATCAAAATTATACAAACAAATGGATTGAAAGAGGTTCAGCAGTTTCTTCAGCAAGGTAACTAGAATTTAATCGACTTTATATATAGAAGACTGAAAGATTTGATTTATGTATAAAATGTCGAAACCAGGAAACAAGTTGTTACTAAAATTATAGATATACCAAAAATCGAACGCAGTTTAATTGAGAATATATGTTGATTAGATATTTTTTGACTTCTTTGTATGTATTTTTAATCAAAAATGTCAATTTAGTTAAAAAATACTGTGAAAATTAACCACATTTAATTAAAAGGTAATATAGGTAAATCTTGTCCGTGTAGCACGCGGACTTTTGATGTTAGCTTTTAAAATAGATTTATTCAAAATCAATTTGGACCATTTCTTTAGCTTCCTCAGTGGCTACAAATTAAAATATTTTCAAGTGTACAGGGTCTCCCACTTTCATATATTACTTGTCAATTTTGATATTTTAAATGGAACATACATTTTGATTCATAATCTCTATGTGAAAAACAGTGAGGTCTTATTTTATACGCGAGTTTAGTGAAAAAGTGATACTTTCTTTCTTTCTTTGGTCAATGTCGGCCTTCAGATATTTGTGGTTTTTTAGATTACTATTTCAAATACCAAACTCAAATTTTGTTCACACTTAGGGCGATAACGACATTAACTGTTCATATACAGGGTGTTTCATAGTTAAACCACCATAGGTTAACTGCAAGTAGAAGACACTTTGGTAGTTCCAAATAGTCTTGGTTCTTTGGTCTAACATAATAATTAACAGAAATACAGGGTGTTTTATTCATTTAGTCCAATGTTTTTGAAGGCCATAACTTTAGAACCACACTATTTATTTCTTTCATTTTTGGTAAGGATATATTGCATTGATAACACAATAAGATAGTGTAATAAAAATAATTATAATCCAGGTCTGGTTTAAGAAATTGCAAAATTCGATAATCTCCAAAGCAACACCCTGTATATCAGAATTTTTAAAATCCAATAGATTATTCGAAGAGAACAGAAAAAATAGAGCGGCACCAAAATATTTTTTGAAGTGCACATCCCGTTTTACTGCTTAATAATCCAGGTTCGGGTTAAGAAAAAAAATTTAAACTGGTGATCCCCAAAGCAACACCCTGTATATCAAGATTTTTATAAATCGATAGTTTATTCCAAAAGAACAGAAAAATTGAGTTACACGGAAATGTTTTCGAAGTACACTTACTAAAATATTTAAGTCAAAATCATTAACAATTATCAAGTAGGTCTAATATTCTAAACGAACAGAAAAATTATCAAATAGGCGTAGACTGTTAAAGTACGGAAAACTTTGACAGTTTGTTTTGTTATTGGTAGTTAATCGTTTGTTGTTAGTAAATTTCGCACGAAATAATTTAGATCATTTTGTACAATAATTAATTATGCCTCATAAATTTACAAATGTAGAATATGCAGACATACTATTTGTGTATGGTTTTTGTAACGGAAATGGTAGAGAAGCAGTAAGGGAATATGAAAGACGCTTTCCTAATCGTCGCACTCCTCATTACCAGACATTTGCGGAGTATTTGATTACAGTCGGCAACATGGTAGATTTCCTACAGCGACAACCAATGATTATGGTGAAAGACAACACTTGAATGTTGAAGATGATATACTAGGTAAAGTAAAGATATTAAATTTTATTTAATAGATATTAAGACTAAGAGTCGATTAGAAATTTCCTTTTGTTCATTACATTAATACATAAGGTAATTTACAATTATACGTGATACTAAATTAGTCTCCTCCAGTGCCATAATTTCTTTTGTTCCAGATATGGTTGACAACAACCCAACAATCAGTACAAGAAGGATTGGCCACGCATTAAATGTACCCCATACTACCGCTTGGAGAGATTAAAAAATTTAGCTTCTACCCTTATCATGTTCAACAGGTTCAAAGACTAGAACCACGTGATTTGGAACCGCGATTAGACTTTAGTCGGTGGATACTTAGAAGGAGAAGAATAGTTAGGAGGTACCTATTCACTGATGAGGCCACATTTACAAGGGATGGGGTTTACAATCTACGAAATTCCCATGTTTGCGATTATGAAAATACTTTTGCTACAAGACAAACACATTCGCAGTATAGGTTTTCGGTTAACGTTTGGTGTGGAGTTTTAGATAATCACCTTATTAGACTATATGTCATACCCCATACATTAACAGGGGACGACTATTTTGTTTTTTGCAGAATATGTTACCAGTTCTATTAGAAAATGAGGAAATTGGAGGAATGTATTTCCAGCACGATGGTGCATCGCCTCACTTTAGGGTAATTGTGCGAAATTTTCTAGACGAGAATTTTAGAAACATGT
Organism: Abscondita cerata; assembly: GCA_030710515.1. Classification (NCBI taxonomy): domain Eukaryota; kingdom Metazoa; phylum Arthropoda; class Insecta; order Coleoptera; family Lampyridae; genus Abscondita; species Abscondita cerata. Next base: position 16,470 of record JALBCR010002084.1, read on the forward strand.
GGATAGGGAGGGGCAGGCCCAATAATTGGCCTTGCCGGTCGCCGGATTTAACCCAGTGGACTATCATATTTGGGGATATCTGAAAGCCAAAGTATACTCTACTGATATAAACAGCTTAGAAAATCTTATTCAAAGAATTGATGATGCTTGCGAGGAAATCAGGGCAAATCCTTAACGATAAGACGAGCAACACAAAACATCTTAAAAGAGCTCGTAAATGCATAAAACAAAATGGTGGACATTTCGAACAATTATTATAAATAATTTGACATTTAAAGATAAGGAGTAAAACGGGATGTGCACTTCGAAAAATATTTTGGTGCCGCTCTATTTTTTCTGTTCTCTTCGAATAATGTATTGGATTTTAAAATTCTAATATACAGGGTGTTGTTTTGTAGATTATCGATTTTTGCAAATTTTTCTTAAACCAGACCTGGATTATAATTATTTTTATTACACTATCTTATTGTGTTATCAATGCAATATATTCTTTCCAAAAATGAAAGAACATATATAGGGTGGTTCTAAAGTTATGGCCTTCAAAAGCATTAGAGTAAATAAATAAAATACCCTGTATCTTTGTTAATAATTATGTTAGACCAATGAACCAAGGCTATTTTGAACCACCAAAGTGTCCTTTACTTGCAGTTAACCTATGGTGGTTTAACTATGAAACACCCTGTATAGTTTAATAATTGACAACAGTTATACAGGGTATGGGAACAAAAATGTCAAACTTTGTAATTGGAAATAATAAATTACTTGATAAAATCAATTAGAGCACTCTGATGTATATTTTTTACCGATCGATATAGAATTAAATTCTCTATAACTTTGCTATGTTTATCTGTCTACCAAAATTTATTTTTTTTTATCAAAAATACATGTTTCATCAAAATTTTGTATTGACAACTCGAAATTATACAATCGATTTACGCTGGGCAGATTGTTTTAAATAACAAAAGGAATATCTGAATAAATTAGGAATGTCAGATACAAGAAGAATTCCTAGTAAACATGTTAGCATTCAAAATCTTGTTGGTGTTGTACAGAACAAGGATGGAATTTGTTTTGTTTTGTTATACGATAGAAGTCTGATAATCCGGAACGTTCGGGACTGGCTCGGTGCCGAACTACTGAAAATTCCGGTCTATCGGGCGGTAATTATAAGAACAATTAGATTAATAATTAAATTACAATTACAGTATGCAAATACATACAAAAAAAAGTTTATTTTACATTTCATATAATGTACAGCGCGACCAGTATACTCAGCGTGAAAACGAAGTTTTGTCGAAGTTGTCGATTTCATTTGCATCTTTTTATTATTTTGCCTCAAGTTCATCTTTAAAAATCAGTCTTTCTTAAGACTCTTTATAAATAATTTCGAGACAAGGTACGTGTTTATAAATATTTTTGTAGTAAATGCAACTTTGTAACATAACCTTCAAAAATGTTAGTAGTGTAATAATTTTTGTTGTGAATGTCCAATCAAATTACAAATACCTCGGACACGCCCCTTCATGGATCTGGTTTGCTTCGGTTAACTATATGTACACGTACTGTAAAACATATTTCACTTAGATTTAAAAAAATCACGAATGCCTTTTTGTTTTTTTGACTTTCTTCAAGATTTTGAGTAGGCTGAGGGTTTACTACAATGTTGATAATGTCCTCATCGGTTAGTTCTTGTTCAACAGGCTCATTCTCGTCGATTGAAGTCAATTCTCTACCTCATCTTCAGGCAGGTTTTTCAAGGGATTGTCAGCACTTCTAGCGACATCCAAAACTTTGGTTTTGATGGTTTTCTTCCTCATTAGTCTGTAGAGTTAGGTCAGATGCAGAGTTTGCAGGTAGCCAAAGTTTTTTCTAGCATTTTTGGAGTGTTGTATTTTTTACATGGTTCCAAGACAGTGCAATAGTATAGACGGCATCTTTTACTGTAAACTGTTTTTGAAAATCAGTCACGTGACAGTCGGCATTTAACAGGCCTTGAATAAAAGACCTTTTATAAAATAATTTAAAGTTTTGAATAACCCCTTGGTCCATAGGTTGAATCAAAGATGTTAAGTTAGGTGGGAGCAAGAGTAGCAAGAATATTTCCAGAAAATAACTCATCTACTGGCGGGTGGGCTTTGCAATTGTCCAAAGAAGGATGGCTTCAGTATCTTCTGGTAGACCAAGGGTTTTGAAGGATTCCTTGACCTCAGGCACATAGAGGTAAAAAAAAACAGTCATTAGCATTAGCACATAGCAAAACGGTTAATCTGTCTTTGTTTTTTAACCCTTGGCTGTGTTTTCTCTCCCCCGGTAGTGTAGATGTTGGTAAACATCGCCACAATAACCCTGTTTCATCAGCATTGTAAATCTGTTTAGGTGTTAAATAATTATCAGCCACGATTTTCTCAAACTCGTCTTTGTATTTTTCTGCAGAGTTTTGGTTTGCTGAAAGTGTTTCTCCAGTTACATCAAGTCTTTGAATTCATGCCGAAACTTAAAGTTTCTGAGCCAACCATCAGAATAATTACATTCACTTTCAGCAATTCCTAAATCTTAGCCGAATTTCTTTGCCGTTTCAAGAATCATTGGCCTTGTTATCGGTTTTCCTTTAGAACGTACTGAACTAAAGCATTTGAACAATACACTATCTACCTGTTCCAGTTTTGGTTTTTTAATGTTTGTCTTGAAGCCAATTTTTCAGTTGTTACCGATTGAGAAGCAAACTTCATTAGTTCATCTTTTTGTTTTTTAATGTCATTAATAGTTGATGAGCCAATATTAAACTCATTCATTAAAACATTTCTATTTTCGCCTTTTTCTAGCCGTTTGATGATTTCTAGTTTCTGATTGAGAATCAGTGTTAAGTGTTTTCGTTTCTCTCCTTTTGAACCCGAAGGCTTAGGTTTTGAAAACATGGTCACTGTACAGTTAGAACGAAAATCACTTTTTTATAAACAGTTTCAAAAGTTACGTTTACTGCGATGTAGAAGGACCCAAAACAACAACGCACAAAAAATGGCGAAGACGCTTCGTGATTGATTAACGGACTGCACTGCACCTGAATTTGTTGTGACAGCTGATACTAACCGGCCGCTATTGTTTCCGAACAATAACGAGGAGGATTCAAACCGACGAGTCTAAGGAGCTTTGTAATTTGACTTGGTTACTATGGTAACGAAATTGTCATTCAAATTTTGTTTATTAAGTTTGAGACATTTTGGCACGTTTAATTTTTAAATATTGAACAGAACGTGTCAGTTTATATCGTAATCCTCCCGGAGACGATATTTTTATTTTCATTATTAAATTCAAAACTTACAAATGAATTTAAGAATACTTCTAATAGACATTTTACCACTTAATTATAATTAATATAATCTTTAAAAATCGATATTTGAAAAAGTATCACATTTTGACTCGTATACATAAAGTCCTCATAGTTTTTCACGTAAACTCAAAATCAAAAAATATATGTTTATATTTAAAATGTCCAAAGTTAACAGGTGGTCCTTGAAACTGAGACACCCTGTATAATTGAAAATATTTTTAAATTATAGCCACCAAGGAACCTAAAAGAACGGTCCAAACTGATTTTGAAAAAATCCACGTACTACACGGACATGTTGTACTTATATTTATAAAATTTTAACAGTTCATTCCCAAGCATACAACCTATGACATTAAACGCATTTTTTCGGTTTTGCGTAGTTTTTATCGTTTTTGTCAGTGCCACAATTTTCTTTAAACCTATAAGGTTTGATGCATATTATAACTGTTAATATGAACATTTTTTTCTCTATAAATTATTTTTCTAAAATAATTCGATTTATAATTTATTTGCATTTTCTTTTCAATTGTATCTACAAATAACGAAAAATCTATATGATATTCGAAGATTTCTCATAAGAAAATATGTTAAAACACTAAATTTTAAACTTATGGATAAACGACAAAAAAACTTCAAAATTGCAATGTGCCATTTGTTTGCCTCATGCAGTTTTTTGGGCAAATTAATATTTTTAAAGTTTTGAGAAAGATTCCTTCTATTTTTTTCTTTGGGACTTTCAATCACATCATCGTGATGGTGAAAGGAAAATTGCTGTTTTTATTAATTCGACTAGACCGTGAAATAAACATATTAGGGAATCGTTTATTTTTATTATCCACAATAGACCTAAATTTACTTTTTCAGAATATCCAAATTTAATCTTTTATAAGTAAACAAAACATTTATTACTGATATATTTACCATTAGCATTTCCTGAATATTTTAAAAATAGTTTTACGATTAAACTCAGTCTGCTTTTTGCCTAATCTACGTAACTTTTGTTTATTTATTATATCAATGAAAGTAGGTAAACGGTTCGTTGTATTTTTATTGCGCCGGAATATTTACTTTAATAATAGTGACAATTTTGCGATTTTAATGTTCTCCAATTAATTTAAATTTAAAAATGCTTACAGACAAGCTGTCTATACCCTTATAGTGACACAACTTCAACCATACAAAAATAAATTTTGAATTTATTTTCTTACTAGAGCATATCGAATAGTGAACATTACTTTTATGGTTAATGGTCCGATATATTTTCACTATTTGCAACCCACTTCATCCTTTTACCTCATAAAGCTGTTATTCAATTATTTCCCGTTTAAATAAAGTCACCATTACATGTGATTTTATAATTAAGAGGCTTTATTCAAAAGTTTGACTTTCGCACCAATTGATACTTCTACCACACTAATATTAGCCATTATGTAAGTACAGTTTTATTCCGTGGAAATCTTTTAAGTGGCTTTCATTGGATTTGATGCACATCAGAACTTTTTACAATAAATAAACACTGGAAAAATTACTAGAAATTTTACTACGGAGTCTCTAAGAGTTTAAAACTTACATCTATTAACTCAAAACAATGGCTAAAAACAAGAGTAAAAATATTATGGTTGTCTAAATTTTAATTCCAGAACGAGATACAAAAGCAATAAACAATAAGTTTCAGGTTTCATACAATACGCAAATGTTTGACCCCAATATTTCTGACTTTGGTCGAAAAAATAAAGTGAGAGTTAGCACTTTAAAAAATGGAAAAAGGAAAAAAAGAAAGAAACAAGTGAAAGAGATGTTGAAGACTAAAATGGAGATGGAAAACGAAATAGAGAGGTAACAGAGAAACAACAAAAAAATTTTTGAAAGAAAAAAATAAACATATTAAAAAATAAAAGAAATGATGGAAACTAGAATATTTATAGAAGACAATATGACAAGGAAGGAAGACAGGAAATACATGCAAACATAAGAGCACAAGCAAAAAAAACAATAAGAAGAGGGAAGGAGAGTAAAGGTAGGATACATGAAAATGTGGGCTGCTGGTGAAGAAAGAAGACACAGGGAGAAGAGGGAAAGTTAAAAAGTGTTTAACAAAAAACTAAAAACAGGGATCGCAGGGAGTGGGGAAGCAAAAGTAGAAAAAGTGGGGTATAAAAGAAGAAAATAGAGAAGAAAAAGGCACTAAACAAAATTTTATTTTGGAATGTAGCAAGAATAAAAAAAATAAAAAAAAAAAAAAAAAAAAAAATACAGGCAGTATTTTTGGGATTACATTAAAAAATTTGGGATAGTAAAGTTAGTAAAAAATTTGAGTAGAAAAAAAGGTTAGGAAAAAAAGAAAAAATTTTGCCGTAATAGTATGATGAGTTATTTCCGGACTATTTTAAAATATATATATATATATATATATATATATATATATATATATATATATATAATGCTTTATTCTTTCACGTGTAAACATGTTAGTAATAAAAATCTTTGGGGTTTAAACACGTGTAATAAATATTAAAAATTACAACGTTTCGCCACGCTAACACGCGTGTTAGCGTGGCAGAAACGTGTAATTTTATACTATTACAATACACGTGTTTAAACCAATATTTAATACAATATATATATATATATATATATATATATATATATATATATATATATATATATATATATATATATTGATACATGTTAAGCTGTGACTTCCGTGATTTTGAACAGACGACCTGACTTCCAGTAGAGAGAGTCACTCAATGTATGTAAATTTTGTATATTTGGGGTAAGGGAAGCACTAGAACACGACTATCAACCAAGGGAAATAATTTCTTGCTTGAATTTTTGGTATATATAAGATGTATACAAGATCCGCTGTTGCTTCCAATTCATATATAGATAGGGCGATAATAGGTCATTTGTTACTTCCAGCAACGTTGCCTGATATATGGAAGTGACAACGCGACTGTTGTACTTACTACTAAAATATTAGTCTTTTTTGTAATTTTAATAATAATGAAATATCAATCAAAATGTCAATCGTCGAATTATCTTTAACATTTAGGTAAGACAATAAGGAACCAGAAACAAATTCAATTAGAGGAAATTTGAGCCCGACAATATTTTTATAAATTTGAATAAACGTAATTTCTACTTTGAAACAAAATATCTGTTTTTAAAAGAAAAATAATAAAACAATATTTAATGCGAAAATGTGAGTAAAACCGTCGGTTTATTTCTTCCGCCGTATACAATTCAAGTAAAAAATAATAAATGTTGAACAGAAAATAAAATAATACAAAATAAAGTACTTATTTCTTATGTAGTTTCATCAGATGTTGTAATTTTGATTTCACAATGGGAACAGATCTGTTAAATTTATGTTTTTGGATAAATTCGGAAATCTCTTTGCCGGATGGGTATTGATTTTTGTATATGAAATTTAAATCTTTTCTCCAATAAAGTGATTTGGTTTGTAGACCATCCTTTAAACATGTTTATTATTTCAGAAAAATTTGATATTTTACTTACGTTTCTTTCCACCTTTTGAAAACGTTGGGTATCTTCGTCACTTTGGTTTTCATGAATGGTTTCTTCGGTCTCCGCTGGTTTGAATTGGATTAAAATTGAAAAAATAATTTTATAAAAATTGTGGATACTGTATAGAATCTTGTTAAAGAATCTATTATTATACATGTGGCACATATTATTAGCATATTGATTTGCAAATGCAAGAGGGATATTGGGTTAGAAAATCGCATTTTGAACTATGTACTAATGAGCTAAACGAGGTCAAATTTTACTCGTTCATCAATTTATCGAGTTGACACACGTTGGCTAGAATAATAAACAAAAGTTTGTTTACATAATAACGTGAAAAAAATTAAAAGTTTCTTGATTTGAAGAAACTTCTTCAAAAAAATACCAAACAATAAGTACATAACGGTGTAAGAAGTCAGTGTGAGCAAACAAAGTTCTTCCGCCATGAATGGTGAAGAATTATACAAAATGACAAAATTGTGCGATGAAAACAGACTTCTGAGTCTTCAACGAAATTTTTTGCGTGTATGAAGAGAGTCTTGTTCATTATCGTAAAGAATAGACAACAAACAGTTATAAAACTTCTAGTCGTGTGGAATACAGTCCAGTATTTATCTTGAGAGTTGGAGGTAGTTCTAAAAAATTAACAGGTAGTAAATGTTCGACAACTAATTTAGCAAATTCAGAAATTTCTCCAGTCAGGTAATAATTTTTTAATTCTGAAAGATAAATTAATTATTGCATTGTTTTTATATTAGGTTATTGAACACATTAATTGAGAGAAGACCCGCGAAGCTGAATCCAAGTTGACAGGACGTGGAATTCTACAGGATGGTACAAACGTCCCGTTATACGAAACGAAATTTGGAAATGGACATCAGCTGAGAAGATAGATGTTTACGCCAAGAAAACGAAAATTATCAACCACTCGATTCGAGCAACTGTTGTTACGACCTTGGAGAAAAACAGTGTGCTAGAAGAACAACTGACCAAAACAACTGACCACAGTAATGTATATTATACAGGGTGTTCACTTATATTTTTCTGCCTATAACTTCTGAACGGTTCAAGATAGTAACATGCGGTTTTCACTGAAATGTTACATGTTTTCTTTGAATACATTCAATTTTACTGACTTCGGGGACGTCATAACAAAAGTGGCGAATTTTTGACAATTTTTTGTTAACTTTTTAATGGAATACCCGGTATATTATTTTGGTAGTTTGAAGGAACTGATTTTCACCTATACAGCAATACAAAGTTCTTTAAAAATCGGTTAGCAAATGACCGAAAGATTAATTTTAAGCATTAATACAAATCAAAAATGGTACAACAGGACATCAACATCTTTAGTTCTTGTAATCACAGTCGATTTTGGAAGATTTGCGTAAATTTGACATTTATGTGATATACATGATTACAAGAACTGAACAAATTGATGTTTTGTTGTACGATTTTGATTTTATCTCTTATTTTAAAATTAATTACTCGGTCACCTGTTAACCGATTTTGAAAAACTTTGCATCAATGGATTGGTGAAAGTTAATTCTTTTAAACTACAAAACATATACCGGGTGTTCTATTAAAAAGTTAAAAAGAGTTTTCAGAAATCCTCCATTTTTGTTATGACGTCCTCGAAGTCGATAAAAATTCAATGTATTGAAAAAAGCTTATACCTACTAAAATTTAATATTTCCGTGAAAACCGCATGTTTCTATCTTAAACCGTTTAGAAGTTATAGGCAGTTAAAATAGGGTAAAATATAAGTGGACACCCTGTATTGCCTCTCATATACAAATGTATGCGAACTATCATAAAAAATAGTTGAAACAGTGAGGAAAAAATCAACCGACGGTGTTTGCACTTTGATTAATTCATTAAAAATACATTTTGTCAATCAATAATGAATTATAATAATTGTAAACAATTGGATGTGTAAATTGATAAAATAAATAAACAAATTTAAGACAAACAAAAGCTTAAAATATATCGTTATTGAAAATATTTTTTCTTCCGACTACCGTAGAAAACAAAATTTTCGAGTCTTGAAACAGCGAGAAAATAGTATTTTCTATGGCTAGCCGAGAAAAAAACACCGACAGAAATTTCCAGATGTCGTCACCAATTAACATCACAATATGGTAATTACCTACTTGGCAACAATAATTGTTCAGTGATTTCAATTTAGTAAACGTCAAAATATTCATTTTTATATTTGACAGTAAAAATAAATATGAAAGCAATTCTGAAGAGGTGGTGTGTCGAATAAAAATATTGTGTGCATCTCGCCGAGAAAGTGTTTTCCGGACCCATGGAAGTGGCCATCTCTTCCATCAGCCCGAAAAACACTACTTTCTCGGCTAGGTACACAAACTAATATTCTCACACCAAGCACCGTGAATATTTTCGGAAATATTTTTTTCGAGGTTCATTGCAGCAAGAATTATTTCCGGAAATATTTTTGTATTTCTATGGGGACAGCAATAAATGTAAAGTTCTCAATTAGAATGTTAAATTTAAAATGCGATCTTCATTTATAGGTAATATCATAGCGTATGAATTATTTGGGTAATTTTTTTTGGAAAATATTTGTCAAAAATTCGAGATCAAGATAAAATTTCCTGATTTTAATTCAAATACTGGAATTCGTTAGGAATTCTAGGCCAATACGATTTGTAATAATAAAATTTGACTATCAGACAGTGACAATTTCTTCTAAAACAATTTCGAGTAGTACTGCCAAACTCCGTATTCCTATTACTGCATAAATTCTATTTAAATCATTGGTATGTTTTGACAATCCATAGCCACTAAATTTTGTTAAAATAAACGAATATTAAAATTATACCTTTGTCTTGAATATTTTCTTTTTTCTTCTGGTATGACATATCATTGTTAGATATTGTGTGCGAAGTTTTCTCTTTATTTAAATTAGTATTACCATCTTAAAAATTAATTTTTACTGCAGGGTATGATTTTCCATTTAGGAATTACTTACTGTTATCGTCACTATCATTTTCTTCTACAAATTCAAAATTACTGTCAAGATTAATTTCACTTAGCGATTTTCCTTTATATTCTGCCGGAACACATCCTTTCTCTGCCATAAGAAGTATTTTGGATACTTTTCCGGTTTGGAAAATATCAACTGGAAGTCTAAAAACATTTTTGATAAAAATTCATTTGTTCATTGGAATAATTACTCGTAGAATTGTTGGTGAGTTTTTAGGTTGTGGCCCATAAAATCCGAAAACTGCTTCGTCTCGTCATTGCTTAAATGTAATAGTTGCATAATTGTAGCAATCTGCTTTCTTAGTTTATTGCTAGATATTGTTTGTGGATTTTCTAATTTAATTTTTTTAGAGAGTGTTCTTATTGCCACATCTCCTTTGCCCCACTTTATTCTACTACCTGGAGTTGCGAAAACGTATTCATTATCTGGTGGTATGTATTTACTTCTATTTTCTAATAAAACCTTAATGAAACTTTGAATTATTTCTGGTACTAGTATTACAACCGCTCTAGATCCCTTTCCACTATTAATAACCCTTTTATATTTCTGTGTTAACATTTTTCTGTTTCAGTTAAAACAGATTCAAAATCAGTGAAATCTGTTTTATTATCCACTGCATAATCTTTAAGTTTCAAAAACTGCACATCTCCAATTCTTCTTCTGTTGAAAACGATTAATAAAGCCAAAGTGCAGTTTACTAATTCCTTATAAGTATTTCGATTATCTTCATGATTATCAAATAACTGTTTGCAGTTATTTGCAATATTAAGGGTTTCATTGCGAAACTTCTTGATATCGCGAACTAATGGCATGAGAAGTGGTTTTGACCATCTTTTTCTTGTAAGTCCTTATTTGCTAGTGCCCCTAGTTCGATATTCCATCGAGATTCAATTAATTTTTGAAATGTTTTAAGTCGTCTAATATTATTTTTCGTTCCTCCATTGACTGGTATTTAAATCCATCAATATCCATTAAAACCAAATGTTGATATTCATCACATACTATTTTCAGTGATGTACCCAAATGCATGGCAAGACTAGGTGACTTAAAGGTTTTTTAACATGATCATATCCAACGATATTTCTAACAGCACATACCACCCTATCAAACAACTTTGGATGTAGTAAATCCTTAAGACATACATTATCATTATTAATAATTTTTCTGTAAGCCAACAGTAAACGAGCAAGTTCACGCATACGCGTGCTACAAGCATACGCCATACGTTCGCGTTTGTGTTTTTTCAAATAAGAATTTCCAAAATAAGCTATAAGTAGATCTTTTTGGCTTCGAAAGAAATATTGTCAGGTTTCATTATGTCATACACCTAAAATTAAAACTATAAATAAACCATTTGTACACCGGAACAGCTTCAATACGAGAATAAGCAACATTAGAACATCAGAAATAAAAAGAATATGTACCTGTTCTTTAACATTTAATTTAGAAATAACGTTTGTGGGATCAACCGCACAGGCCGTAATTGTCTGAGAGCGTGAGAGATGATTCGTCTTTGATCCTTGATTGGAGTGTATTTTGTAACCGAAACACTTTTTGCATGACGTCTCAAATACTTCTTAAGAAACAATCCTTTGCAGTAAGAGCACGGGTAGTACTGATTAGATTCGACTGCTTCATTTGAAGAAATATTTTGCTCTCTGTTAGGTCTTATGGTACCCTTGATATACAGATCAAAATTTGTTCCGTTTCTTAAAAACGCTAGTGCTTGTTTCCTCTCTTTGCTATTTTTGGATATTGCATTATGTCGTGGACTTCTATTTCATTTAAATGTTTTCTTTGCAAATGGCGATTAAAGTTTTTGGTATCTATGTCTTCATCACAATACTTGCAACGAATTTTTTTGTTTTTATTCTCGCTCTATAAATATATATAACAGAATATACATGAACAAAAATCAAAAAATGTTCACATATCCCTGTGCAAGGTATTCTCTGTAATTTGTACAGTTGTTTTATTAATAAGTATATAATTTTTGAAAAGAAGCGAGTGTAACTGCACTTCATAAGTTGCTCTTATTTCTAGAAAAACTTAAAGTTATTTTAAAGGAGATGGAAAGAGAGAAAAGATCTTCTCATTCAAATAGACGTAGAATCTCTTAAGTATTTTACTAAAATCAACTGACGAAAATTACAAAAATATCTTGTCATGAAATTCTAATTGTCATGTTCAACACTAATGTTTATTAACTAACTTAGACGGGTGTTTATACTGATACTACTTTGCATTTACCTTTATTCTCTCTGATATAGGGCAAAAAGTTGGCCGGCAAAATGGTTCAGAAGTAATGTGGATATCAGTTGCATTATTTTCTGTATCACTTTTAGAAGAATTGGTGGTAGTGTCACTTGAATATTCAGAAATCTTGAAATCTTTATCTCTTGAATCATCATCTTCAAGACTATTTGAATTCGATTTGTAATCATCTGTTTCAAAATTATTTTTTATATTAGGAGGAATATCTTTGAACTCGATGTTCTCAGTTTTGTATTCGGAAGGGGAATGTACAGTATTTTCTAAAATAATTTTATCCTGAATAAACAATTCTGACTCTTTATCATCTGGCAGAGAAACTGAATCGGATATCACAGAGCAGGGGCACTTATGACTTTGTTCTATATTGCTTATTTTTATAACAGGATCAATACGCACGTTTTGCAAAATCTAAAAAATTCTTTAACGTAAAAACAGTAAATTTGTAATTTTAAGTAGTACCGTAATTTTTGTTGGAAAAGAACATTCTAAATTGTCTCTATTACTATCACAATAATTTGTGTTGTTTTCATATACTGTTTCGTGAGGTATTATTGCATACGTTTCTTCTATATGACTTTTCAAATCATTTTGTTATCGTCAAATATTTCAAAATTGCTGTGTTCAGAACAGTCATCAAAATTGGTATTGTAAATCCAATCCTACAACAACACACGATAAAAGAAAATAAGTACAATGCAAAATGTACTTACATGTGTTTTTGATTGTTTGAAAGTTCTAGTTTTGCTGGATTTTCATTCTTACTTTTACCTATGCATTTTCTGGATCCAGTTAAGAATTGTTTATTTTCTAAATCTTAAACATTACTTCTATTAGGTACTGATGTATACATTGACATTTTTACAACTGAACGTTGATTTACATGTACTTTTTGTTTTAATTTAAACATACGATCATGCATTTTAGTGAGCAGATTTGATTTATCTCAGTACTTAAATGTATTAATATTTTTAACAATATCAGCGACAATCAGGCGCCATGTACACAAAGAAAGGTTAAATTGCAATTTCAAACTAACTTGCCATGTAACAGTACCTACTAGATTTCCAATTAATAAATTACTAAATTTACTAAATTGTTGCATTCAATAATGTAAAGCCTTAAAATTTGAATTACGTTAAATGTCTGCATAATATATGTCTTAAAATTTTTAATTTTATAGAAGTCGCATTATACACAAGACCATCTCTTCTGCAATGGCTCAAACCTTAATTGAATTAGAAAATATATCGATTTAAGAAATAAAACAAACAAATTAATTTGAGCAACGACTTGTGGGGACCGTTTTAAATAACCGATTTCTTTATGACTTTACAAAGTATTTATTTGAGTACTGTTCTAAATGTATATAATTTGAAAAATTTTACTTACTATCTTTAGTAGCCATAGAAACTAGGAGACGACCTCTTTGTGTTAGTGCCATATTAACAATTAATGAACTTACGAAATTCACTAACTGGAAGTCAACGCGCATCGAAAGAGTAACGTTTATATGTGTAAGTTTTGAACGTGAACAGAATTAAAACGTATTATTAATTTAATGCGACGTTGTCGGCATTCTCATGCATAAAACGAGAAGCAAGTGAATAAGACATGATTGCTCTAATTAGGGTTAAACAAGAACAATAACAGTTTCAGTAACAAAAATACAGAAATGCAACACAAAGAAGTCAGTACGCGCTAGACGTATCTACTATGAGGCGACACTAGCGCCTGAGATCTACACCTGAACTAAATCAAAATCTTGGGCTCATACGAGGGTACAAGTGACTTCCGACAAACTTTTTATAATTAGGCTTTTAGCGACATCTAGTCCATGTTCACGTTGAAAACAAGAGAAAACGCTATGACTTCCAAAATGGAAGTCACAGCGTTATATATGAAGTCACAACGTTTACTGTGTATCTGATTTGGAAGTCACAAAGTACTATGCAGTAATATATATATATATATATATATATATATATATATATATATATATATAAAAGAGGAGGTGGTGTTTTAGCTGCTTTAAAAAGTAATATTAAATGTTATAAGTTAAACATGGTATCTCCGTGTTCAACTGTTAATCTATTGGGAGTTAAAATAATATCAGATAACAAAGTAATGACAAAGTGAAGGGGGGAAGAGTGGTATTAGGAGAAAGAGAAGAATGGATGAAAGAAGTGTTGATATAAAGGGAAAACCTAAAATTGAGTTAATTGTTATTTTTTGTTGTTGTTTTTTTTTGTAAGTGTAAGGAGAAAATCGAATCATTTGTTATATGTAAATGAAAAACAAATAAAGAAATACTATCACTTAAAAAAGGAGTTGTTTTAAATATCTCAGGTGGTCAAAAACTATTAAAAGGTGCGTTGAAGTCTCCTGACACCGTAGAATCTACATGAGTCTTCTATTTAAATTTCAAACTTTTAACGTGACATCTGCATGGTATATGAAGTCTACAGGCAAATAACGATGAATGTCACATAATTATTCTTTACATATCATAGCCAACTGTTAGGTAAAGTAGAGTACTAGCAACTGTAGAACGTAACCAGAGAACTAAATATGTGCAAATTTAATTTAGGAATACAAAGCAATAATGATGAACGTTCTTGCGAAACAGCATGAAGGATGAGCGCTCATTAGAGTTTTCCATGAGTCTACTTTTGGATAACTCCGTATGTTCATTTGTTTTTACAGTTTTGACAGTGTATGTCCAAAGAGATCAATAAAAATTTATTTTGAATATTTGAAACCGTACTTTAGGCTTCATTCTCGTTTAGTATAAAATCAATAATGTGAATGATGAAAACTTGCATTAAAATAGAAATATAAAGAAGAAGCCGAAATTGAAAATGACTTATGCGACTCGTGAAGAATGACCATTTGACAATAAAGCGGAAATATCGTTGTCACAAATGGGGTTCCTGTTACCTACCAACCTCAGAGTGAATTTGAGATCAGCAATTCGATTGCTCGTGGGAATTCTAGGAGGGACATCATCCCAAGTGAATAAGAGTATGTAATAACACTATTTTGGTGACAAGAGAAAGAAGTATAATCACCACCACCACCACCCCTCCCCCAGTAAACCGTAGTATCTACAGTAAACAAAACCTTGATAGAGATGAGAAAACTTCATCGGATTGACGTCATTAGATACAATGCTTACCTCACATCAAGGAATGAGAAATCATCACAAGTGAACACTATAATCATCGATATCTACGGATGCAGCTAAGCACTCAGCAAACCGCAAGGTAGAAACACGGATCGGTGGAATTGTAATCTGAACAAACAGCAAAAGGGAAAGAAAGCTTTGTAACAAGGTAAAGTTAAGCGAAAACTTGAAAACGTGTAGAAGCACCTTAACCTCATATAACCAAATCATAGAGATACAGCTTAATATCCTATGAAGGCCCTGTCTCGCAGCAACGAAGAGATGAATATTTGTGTTTATAGGTTCAATCAGAGTTTTACAGTGGATGTTGAGCAGAATCAATTTCTCTCGAAAACACATGCAAGTTTTCGAAAAAAGACCACTATCTGTTGACTGGAAGACCGCCAATGCCAATTGACACCTTAAGTTCGGATAATTTTTGGTAAAAACTCTTCTGCAAAAAAGAGTTGCTTGTAAGTCTTTCACAAAAATATATATAAAAAAAGGTTTGAAGTGGTATAAATACACTTACCATGTGTACACCATATAGGCATTCCAAAAGCTAAGAAGAAGGACACCAACAACTCGAAGGCTTACAGACTTTACGTCATTCAATTCTAATACGAGAAGAAAATGGACAACTAAATAAACAATGCTAAAACAAGTTTTCTTAAAACGGATGAGGTAGCTTACAGGGTCTTCGATAACGTTTGACACAAATTGATGCGGAGTGCAAGAGTAAGAAGACGAGTGGATGTCACCGTTTTAAAATAAATGGCTAAGGAGACTTGAAACCAAATCTGGTCATTTGAATGCAGAAGTAGGGCACTGTCACCATAAATATTAAGCATACTTGTCGACGATCTGCTACACATATAACATTGCTATCATGACACGGGAGAAAATTTAGTAGGCTGTTCATCCAAATCTGACTGAAAACAACAAATGAATGGTACATGTAGGTAACTAGTTATATGCCATACCTGGAAATAACTAGTGATGGAAATGAAATGAACACATAGGGGTTGCTGTTGGCACTAATGATGTGCAAGGAACAAAAAAAAAAACGGACGATTTTTCAGCAAAATCCTCGGACACGTCGATTTTATTTTCAAATAGACACCTTTTTCTATTAAAATTTTGTTTCGATGTTTTTGTTTTCCAGCAATGACGTTATCATAATTTTTTTTTAAATGGTAACTCTAGTTTTTTTACTGAAAATGAAAGATCAAGTGGCTCTTTTAATAGAAATGTCAAAATTTTGACAAGTTCCATAAGAAAATTTTCGAGAAAAATTTTTTTGAAAAATTAACAAAATTTTTTTCAAAATTGGTTGTTAAAAATGAAAAAAAGCACAAGTTAACAAGCATTTTTGAATACTAAATTGTTTATACATTTTAGAAAAGAAAACACAGATTAAATTAAGTGCTCAAACTGCCTTCCCCCACTTCTTGACAATAACCTAATCTGATTTTGAATTTCTCGAAGTACCTTTTCATCAAGTTAACTTCTGTCATTATTTATTATTATTGTCAAAGAATACTTGAAGAATTTCAAAGTCAGATTAGTTTATTGTCAAGAACTGGGGAGAAGGCAGTTTGATCACTTAATTTAATTTGTGTTTTCTTTTCTAAAATATATAAACAATTTAGTATTTAAAAATTCTTGCTAACCAGTTTTTTCATTTTTAAACAACCAATTTTAAAAAAAAAATTTTGTTAATTTTTCAAAAAAAATTTTTTCTCTCGTAAATTTTCTTACGGGACCTGTCAAAATTTTGACATTTCTATTTAAAGGGACACTTTATCTTTCATTGTCAGTAAAAAAAACTAGGGTTACCTTTAAAAAAATTATGATGACGTCATTGATGGAAAACGAAAAAACATCGAGACAAAATTTCAATAGAAAAAGGTGTCTTTTTAAAAAATAAAATCGACGTGTCCGAGGATTTTGCTGAAAAATCGTCCGTTTATTTAACGAATTTACTTAAGACTTTTGACTCGTACTGTATCAAAATTAATATATATTTATTTATGGTAATGTTTTTTTAGCGTGATGTGCAATTTCCATACCTAGGATCATGATATAATTATGCAAAAATGGATAATGGGGACACAATTTAGTAAACACCATTAATGGTTAGTTGTTTTTTAAATAACTGTATCTTGGCTGTTGTCATAATATGTTAATGCGACAAATTCAAATTAATTTCCATGATCTATACCGGAAAATGGCAGTAAAATACCGTATTCAAAAGATTAATACAGAGAACTCAATAAATAATAATGTAATTAGAAGAACGTAATTTATTACTATTTTTCAAAAATGACATGCAATTGACAAACCTGAGATATTGAGGTTGAAACACAATTTTCCTAATCGTGAGACAATTTTACAAAAAAAATTGATTCACATGAATCAGTATCCTTGTACCGACGTTACATTTTTCAAAATTTTTAAAATTTAAGGTATTTCAATGGTCTTTTTCACCTTCAACATTGCGATTTGTTTGTGAATGTTCTGATTAAAAGTTGAAACCCAATCCTTTCTTAATATACCTAATCATTGATTAATGGTATAATTCTTTTTTCAGAATAAAAATATCTTCAAATAGTGACTAGGAAAAAGACTTCGAAAATTTTTCAAAATTTTTGACTTTCTTAGTTCTTTGTTAACATTAATAAATTGTCAATTAAATTGTATCTGTTAAAACTAATTTTGATTTTTCAGGAACAAAAACGTATTACAAGACAAATTATTTTAAACCCATATTTTCAATTTTGGAATTTTATTGATCGTACCTATACGTTTGAAAAAAAATTAATATGCATTTGCTATCTTGGTATACTATACCACACAGCACAAAAATATGGTCTGAAATTGAAGGGCGGAAAGTTAAGTTAAGTTAAGTGAAGATGCACCTCTTGTATGTGTGATAATTTTTCTAAACATAGTTTTTTGATAAAATGATACAATATATCCTGTTCAATTTTGTTAATTAAGTTTGCAAACTAAACTGGAAATCTGTGACAAATACTGATAAGCACCAAATCAACATTAAGTTTCATTGCTGATGTTAAAATGAAATAATGTGATTTGCGCCTCATATAATAAATAAAGATTGGATGGATGAAATAGATTGTATAATATTGTTTAGAAATGGCGTTTAGGAAACGTAGTCCTTTATAGACCACGGCGTAACACACATATACCCAGACCAAAACTGAAATAATCCGCGTGCGGGTTAATAATCACTTCATATTACTTCATGATATGAATATATACTCTGATTTCGCTATCAATTCGCAATTAAATTTAGAACGGAATAATTCAGACGTTCTTATCGAAAGTATTTGAATACTAATAATCCCTTTTTTATGGTAAAATGTAAAATTAAAAAAAAAAACGATTGTGCTTGTGTGTAGTTCTGTTTAAATAATCAAATGGAAAACAATAAAATCGTTTCAATTAAAATGTAAGTAATTTTTTATTTTAATGTTAGTTTCCGTTTGCAATTTGTTTCATCACAAGATAAGCAATATTTGTTAGTAAACAATTATTTATGGTCAACTGGATTGCAATAAGAACAAATTCAAAAACTTGTATTTTGTATTTACAACCATTTTGTAATAATTTAAAAAATATTTAGATTAACAATATTAATTTTTGCGCACTATGGTTCAAAATCTTGCCTTTCAACGTATCTACATATACGATAAACATTAAGGTCAGTTACTTTAATAATTATTTTTGGACACAAATTATGCAATTTATTTGTCCATAATAGGGATGCAGCTTCATTTGTTTAATTCAAAAATGATGTAATTTGCTGTAATGCCGAAATTTTAATTGTAATTAATTGGTATTACCAATGAACTCACTTTTGTCGTTCATCGACGCAATGCATATTTTGGCAATTGAACAATTAGCTTTGCATATCAAAACTAAAGCTTGTGTAAAGAATTAATCTTCTTAATTTTAAAGTACGATTATTTAATTAAGAAGTGTTAGTTATAATAAACAAGTTAATTTAGCTTTAAGCCGTAAGGTTAATATTAATTAAATAAAAAAATAAATCAAAATATTTCAAATAACTTAAAAGCAATGCAATTGCGTCATTCAACTACATTAAATGCTTTAAATTAATAAATACCGTAGAGTTACTGATATTTTAAACAATTATTTCTTATTAACGGTGAATACGTTTACATTTAAAATTATAAGAATTAGCTAAAGGCGTTACACGTTAATCAAACAAAAATTTATTTAAAATGTTTCGAAGTAAGAAATCAATCTTAAATGAATTTAGATTAATAATAAATTGGACCTATTTGATTCAAAAATGTAACCTAATTTATTGTCTTCTTCCGTATATCTTTACCAGTTGTGAATTTTGTAATTTGCGCTTGTGATGATGCCTATTCAACATTTAGTATGTTGTATTAATCGTTAGCAAACATTTTTTTCTAATACAAATTGCGTTTACACATGATATTACTTATAGAAATAGCAATCTGAAAATTAAGTGATGACGATTGTTATTTTAAATGAATTAAAAAATATAGAACATCTGCACGCATAAACACACGTCTTTAATAGGATTTAGTGTAAAAATTTAATAACAATAAATGTTCATGGTTACTAAAATGAGGTCGCAATATTAATTATTATAAATTAGTTGACGAAACAGTTTTGTTGTAAATATGCTATGTACACCTATCTGTTAAACTATTAGAGTTGCGTTTGGTTTCGATTTGCACTTTTTTTGTTTTTTGATAAAAAAATTAATAAATCAATTCATACGTTCTACTTAGTACACTATCAAATATTTTCTGTAAATCCAATGAGGGTAAATATAGTCTCTTTTTCAGTTTATTTTGATGAATAAGTGAATATCTCAATTGAGTACTAAAACAGAACACACAAAAAACTAGATAAAAAACTATAATTTGGAAATTGTTTTGATATGTAAGTTATCATCTACAGCTAACAGGCACTAAAGAAATTAGTGAAAGTTAGATATTGTGATACAGAGTGTCACCAATAAAAACCGCATCAAATGCATGGATTTGGCGGATATGTCTCTAATTTTCTTCATGTGTACTGAATCTTTTGTTGGATGAGTAAACTTGCAATTAAGTAAAAAGAAAGCTTTATATATATTTTGTTTTCTTGTAAATAATTGTTTCCACGAAACCTCTTCGACATTCCAAGCCACAAATTTGTGAATGGAAAATTTGTTACGTTCCTCAAATTTTTGTATGAGTATAAAATTAAAGTAAATATTTCAATTTACATTTGAACGTGTTTTTTATTCTTTAACCACTTACTGATTTTCTCCATTTCAAGTTTGGGTGTGTTAAGGTTTTACCCATACATCGGACTAACGGCAGACCCATGTTTCCCTAAAAAAAATATGCGTAAAACCTTAAGGTAGTCCGATGTTTCATGAGAAAAAGTTATGGGTAGAACTTTTGGTAGAACCTTAACTCGCCCAAACTTAAACATTTTATGTTTCTCCAGAAAAAAATATAGGCAGAACCTTAAAGTGGTCGGATGTTTCCTGACAAAAAGTTATGGGTAGAACCTTAAAACTCGCCAAAACTTATATATTTTATGTTTTGAGTAAAAATGTTTCCATTCGGATCATCAAATTCGTAGACGAAAATGATTTTGATCTATTACTGAATCATGCAGTAGGCAAAATAAACTAACATTTAATGTAAAAAATAGAAAATGTATATTAAGTAAAATATGTGTCTTGCGACATCTCGTGTAAACATTGACACGTATGAGTAGTATAAACTAAGAAAAATGCCAACAGTTAACTGTAACGGCATGTGTGTGTTAAAGTGCAAAGCGCTATCTAAGCAATAGCTTTAATGCTTGTAACACACGTTGCCGATAAAGCCAAGATAACTTGTACAGAAGTACACACGCAACAAAAGAACACCTGATGCAGCATCTCGCTCTTATTGTGAGCTCATCAGAGGTGTATACTTAAGTGCGGTATACGACTGTACAAGACGGCGGTTGGTCTTTTAAGCTCTCGTGGAGTAATGAACATAAGTAAAATATGTGTCTTGCGACATCTCGTGTAAACATTGACACGTATGAGTAGTATAAACTAAGAAAAATGCCAACAGTTAACTGTAACGGCATGTGTGTGTTAAAGTGCAAACCGCTATCTAAGCAATAGCTTTAATGCTTGTAACACACGTTGCCGATAAAGCCAAGATAACTTGTACAGAAGTACACACGCAACAAAAAAGAACACCTGATGCAGCATTTCGCTCTTATTGTGAGCTCATCAGAGGTGTATACTTAATATACTGTATATTATTGGTTTTTGTGTAAAAATTTAATTCACGAAAATCAACAGCCATTCTCCGTGGTGGGGAATGTTCTAAAATGTTTTTTAACTTGTACGAGGATATATTGAAAAATTCTTAGCCTACTATAGAACCAAACAAAATTTCAATGTCAAAATATTTTATTACTCAACATATTATCCTCTTAATTGGATACATTTATTACAGCGAACCTGCAACGTCTCTAGACATTTAAAAAAATGTTTCTTCTTGCTCTGCAAACCAGACCTCCACAGCTTCTATTACCTACTTGTTGGAAGAAAATGTACGACCTTTTAAACTTTTTTCAGTTGAGGAAAGAGGTGATAGTCGGACGGAGCCAAATCGGGTGAATAAGGGGGTGTTCTAGTAATTCAAACCCTAAATCACGAATTTTTGCATGGCAACATGAAGATTTGTGTGCAGGGGCGTTGTCCTGCAAAAACAAAACACCTTTGGATAGCTTTCCGCGTCTTTTCTCTTTAATATTTTCCCGTAGAGTGGTCAGTAATGTCAAATAGTAATCTCCAGTTATTGTTCTACCCTTATCCAAAAAATCAATCATGATTACTCCATGGCAATCCCAAAAAACTGAAGCAAGAACTTTTCCAGCAGATTTTTGGACACGAAACTTCTTAGGTCTTGGAGAACCAGAGTGTCGCCATTCCATCGATTGTTGCTTTGTTTCTGGATCGTAGAAATGTACCCAAGTCTCATCCATAGTAACAATTCGGTTTAAGAAGTCTACATCGTTTTCAAATCGAGCACAGATCGAACGCGATGCTTCTACCCTTGCACGCTTTTGGTCAACATTCAAACATTTGGGGATCCATTTTGCAGCAATTTTCTCATGTCCAAATTGACGTAAACCACATGATGAACGCGTTCGTATGAAATATTCAGTGCTTCAGATATCCGTTTTAGCCCAATTCGACGGTCTGATAAAATCATGTCATAAACTGCATCGATATTTTCGGGGACTGACACAGAAACTGGCCTTTCCGATCGGTCATCATCTTCAATGAAAAATTTACCTCTTTTGAATCTTGCATTCCAATTTTGACGGTCGCATACGAAGGACATTGATCACCAAGGGTATTAAGCATATCTTCGTAAATCTGCTTACCTCTTAACCCTTTTAAATACAGGTACTTGATGATGGCTCGATACTCCAATTTTTCGATTTTCACAATTTCGGTGGACATCTTTTTTCATTTAATTTATTGCGTGACTCTGGTTTACTTTTTGACGTCAAACTTTACACTGACACTTCTAATAAGTTATTGTTCGTTGCTATGGTAACGCAATATTTTGTTTATGCAAGGAACTGGTCTAGGCTAACTAGATATTAATACATCCTCGTACTAGATGATGTAGAGATGTGTATAGAGTACCTAGCATTTCAAATAAAACAGTTAGAGTAGAAACTTTACCTTAGTGCATCAAATGTGACTGATATTTCCTTAAAACAAATGAAATATTGCCGCGTATTTTCTGTTTTATAGTAAAAACTTTTTGGCACCACAACTTTAAAAATCAGACTGTCAAATTCGTGATTAGAAGAGTTTAGTAAGCATATCCGTAAAATTTTTTGGATTTTGTACAGAATCATGTAGATGAACCAATAAATTAGCGCTTAAAGTAAAAAAGTAGGGCAAATAAAATCTTCGTTTGTGTTTTTGTGTTTGAGTTTTAGTTCGATAACTTCCAAAAGCCTTAACATATTGATCTGAAATGTTTCATCTACGGATTTGATGTGCTGATTTTCAAAAAAATTTTGTGAAAAAAATTTTTAATACATAAACTAAATATTTTTTATATTAAAGTTTTTTTACTATCCCCTTTACAAAAATAATAACAAAATATTAAAAATATTTTTACGAAATTTTACATCCACGTCAAAGATCTTGTCGAATGCTTAGATTAAATTTGGAAATACTGAAGTAGTGCTTTATTTGTATAATGTTTTGTACCGGGTGACCCAATAAGACTGTTCCTCGGCCATATCTCGGGAACCGTTCGTCGTATGACTTTGGTGTAAAAAAATATTAGGTAAATCGGCTATAAAGAATTGCAGGAAAATATTTTCAAGTTTTAAAAATGACCACCAGAGGACGTAACTGCAATAAAAAAAAAAAAATTTTCACAGTTGTAAAGAGAACCAGTTTATCTATCATTTTTGTAAAAACAAAAGTTCAGTTTTTCAAAAACAAAGATGGCGGGGGGGTGTTCAATTGTTTTTGCAATAACCTGCTTTTACGTCCTCTGGTGGTAATTTGTAAAACTTGAAAACATTTTCCTGCGATTCTTCATGGCCGATTTACCTAATATTTTTTTTACACCAAAGTCATACGACGAACGGTTCCCGAGATATGACCGAGGAACAGTTTTATTAGGTCACCCGTCATATATATATATATATATATATATATTTTAATTTTATTATCCTACTTACAAAAATTCTAAACTTCCTTTGTTTTGGTCACTGTTTTGACAATAACTCCAACTAAACCCTAAAACATGAAATTTTAATTCGAAATATTTTGGTCCATTCTACTACATTAACAACTCAATCCTGTGATACACTGCATATAATCTTACGATTACTATTTCTTTTAGTTTTTGTTCTACGTCGATAGTATACTAGCTTAGATACCGAACCATCCGTAGAAATTGCTTTTTCTTTTAGTTTTTGATACTATCAAATAAATCTGAGTATTAAGAACAACAAACTTTTACTTAGATATAGAAAAAAAAATCAGAAAAACAAGTACAAATGTTTTTACTCGTCTGCTTACTTTTCAATAACATTTACTTCTTTAACGTATAAAATATTTATTCGTTTGTATAGTTGCATAAGTTTAGCTGTAAATGACTTAAGTATTAATCACTTAATTAAAGCCTATTTGTTCTAGATCTGATATTAATCATTAATGACATTCTTGTTAATAAATTAAAATGTATTTAAGTACTGTCAGCGATTTATGCAACATTTAATAAAATGTTAATAAATCTTGTTTTTTATATATAAATTAATTATGGTTTTATTACCAAAAACATGTTATAATCGTATAGTCGTAAATTTTGCAAAAATTTTCCAATACTTTTATTTTTAGAATTATATTTATATACCGCCTCAATTGTAAAGCTTACATCACGTTGTATTCTCACCTCGTTTTTTGCACATCGCGCTTTATTTACCGTATTCGATATAAACCATGCCTTCATATTTTGAATTTTTGAATGAACGCATCCGCTTTGTATAGAAATTAAGGTCAAAAAACCTTTAGAATTGTAAACTTCCGCGAGTAAAATTGCACTATAGATTTTTAACCAATTTTATAAGTGTTGTGAGATATAAACAATAAGTTTCGTAAATAAATAAAAATATGTAGTAGCGTTTTGTTATTTTATTTGCAAATAATAACAGTTTCTTTTACTATACTTGATTATTCTGAAGGCGTTTTGAAGATATTTTATTTGCAAGAACAGAACTTCTCCAAACAAAATTTATTAAATAAAATAATTTTTTTTTGAAGTAATACTGAAACTGAAATGTGTATTTATGTTTTGCATAACAAAAAGTTACATAAGCAATAAATTTATTAAAATAATTTATTTAACGACCTGTTAGACAACACGGTGTAGTTTTAAAAAAAAGTCCAAAATAGGTCAACTTTTTAATGGATCTTTAAAGTATACAAAAGTTATAGTAAAACAGCCGCCAAGGTCTATTAAAGACAACTAATTGTTTGCGGTTAAATAAAATCAAGCCCATCTGGCGGTTAGGTTTGTTGGTTCATCACAAATAATTTATGACAAATGCCCTACTTAAGTAATTAGTTAGTTAATATATTGTATTTTTGTAGACAATTTGCCAATCTCAACCACTAGGTTACAATTGATGATTTATGAAGATTAATATTAAAAGAATGTCTATTAGTGTCATTAAACAAATCTGAGAGATATTGTTGAATTACGTTTTAATTGTATAACAAATTGAGAATTTTGCGAAACGACGGTCAATCAAATTATACGAGTCTGTTAGTTTGTTTTTTTTTTAATGGTTTTTGGATTTAAATAGGTACACAATAATAGTGAAAATAGCTTTAAAACTCTTCATCTTTCTTTATGGATATTGAAAATTTAGAATTAAAAATTATAAACATTTTATTAATATACGTTATCAGATAATAACTCAAATATGTACTAAAGATTGTAATGACAAACGTAATATTTTAAGATGTGTTTTCTATTTAATGATTTTTTTCCATAATGACATTCTTGCAACAAACTTGACTTACCTATATTATATACAAGCACATATACAAGGTGGCCCATTAACACGTGGAAGGTGGATATCTCGGAAAATATTGGGGTTAGAAAAAAACTTTCGCAATGAAAGTTGTGCAAATCAATTTTAAAATTATTTTCGTTTATACAGGGTGTTCCATAAAAGTGCGACATAACCAAAGTTGTTTTTTTAAATGGAACCACCTATTCTTTATTACAAATTTGGATTCCTTGGGAAATTCATAGTGTCTAAAATAGAGAGTTTTCGCATACTTAACATTTTCCAGAAAAATTGACGCTTCAAAAAAATTAAATAACTTGGAATTTATCCAACTGCGATTTCGCAGCTTTAATATGCATTACATGTGCTAACTACAGCTAGTTGTACACCTTTCCAACCTTGCTAGGTTTTGAGTAATCAGTTATTTAAATTGAACTCTCTAAATTCATGTTTAACTTAATTTTTTCAAATGGCACAACGTAATTTTTTATGTGCCGTTAAACGTAGAATCATAAGCTTTCTAATGATAAGATTATAGGTATCTAACTCTTACTCAAAAAAAAGATTAGGTCGTGTCATTTGAAAAACCAAGTTATCCATGAATTTAGGGAGTTCAATTTAAATAATTGATCACTCAAAACTTAGCAAGGTTAGAAAGGTGAAGAACTAGCTTTAGTTAGCACATGTAATGCATATTAACGCTACGAAATTGCAGTGGATAAATTCCAGGATAACTGAGCTATTTATTATTTTTCAATAATGCAAAAACCTCCATATTAGAACTGACAGAGCTTGAGTGTAAGTTCACCGTTGTACATTTTCATTTTCACACATGTTTATTGCTACTTCAATTTTACAATTTTTA
Organism: Abscondita cerata; assembly: GCA_030710515.1. NCBI lineage: Eukaryota > Metazoa > Arthropoda > Insecta > Coleoptera > Lampyridae > Abscondita > Abscondita cerata. The sequence continues at coordinate 43,288 of JALBCR010002084.1, forward strand.
TAGCTTAATCCTAAATTGTAGACAATATTAAAATAACCTCATTGGATCAGCTTTCAACTTTTTCATCCATTTATTTCCGATTCTCCTGGCTGACATGTCGCAACATCTTATTAATCGTATTATTACATTTTTTCCTTATACATATAAACTGTAGGATTGATTGTTTTTGACTTTTCTAGACGAATTAGTTTCTAACTGAGCATAAGAACAGTATGGAAGTTTTTTTCGACTTAACAATAAAAAAGTAAGACACATTCTTATTCAATTAAAGTTTTAGAAACATTAATTTTTTTTTAACGCGGAGTTGTCTGCTTGGATAAAACTTGGTATTTTATAATACCCAAAATTAAGTTACATTTTGGAAAAATTCGTCAATTGAAAAAACATTGTGAAGCAAGTATTTTTTGTCACTGTTAGAATATTTCTTAAAGTATTTTCTACACGCATTTCTTTTAAAATAAAAATTGCTTTTAATCATCAATTTAAAGTTTTAAGCTAGTTTAAGTAATGTTTATATCCAATAAGTAGTAACTAAGAATTGTTTACATAGAATAATGACACAACATTTATATAAAATAAATATACGATTTTTTATAGAAAACTTACTTAATAAAAAACGACAAATGCAAAACCGACAAATGCATACATGGTATATGCGGACATACAAAAGAGATTTGAAATTGCAAGTGACAAAGACTAAATTTTTTTATCCTCTTGTTTCTCTTCAATTGGATTGCCACTTTGATGTTATTAATACAGTTCCCGTCAAAGTTTAATTTAAAATTCGGAATACATTTTTTTCTTTAAGTTGCCTGTTGATTATGCCTATAATCTAGTCAGTTTGTAAATGAAAAATATGTGAAGGAACTAATTATGTTTGGACTGAGATGAAAAAAAATGTATTCAATTGAAAATTGTTCTTTAAAATTTTGAAAAAACTGGCCGACTTCCGGTTTAAGCGGAAATGATATCAACTTTATTTGTTTAAATAAATCATGTAGTATTCTTTAGACTAAAGTGATTCTTTGATCAATTCTCTTTAAAAACTATAACACAAGTATAGCGCTGAAGTTACTAATAAATTAGTTATTTATTATTCAAAATCTGAAAAGATGCTTTCGATTGGTACAATTAATCTTAGGAGGCTGTGTGAACTAATGTGCACAACGGTCAGAATACGATGAAATAACACCCGAAATGCTGCAAGATGTACAAAGCAGTATTGTGAATAGAAGCCGCTTAGTATACAACAAAATGGGGGGCACTTTGCACATTTGTTAAACTAGTTACTTTTTTTTGTTGTTTGGTTAGAGATATTTATAAGCTGTTATTTATATTAACTGTTTTCTGTTTTCATAAGTTGCAAAACATTAATTTGATGATCGACTACTGTTAAATTTTGATTCGTGATTCGTGACTACTAACGATCGTATTCTGACCGTTGTGCACATTAGTTTTCACAGCCTTCTAAGATTAATTATACCAATCGAAAGCATCTCTTTAGATTTTGAATAATAAATAACTAATTTATTAGTAACTTTAGCGCTATACTTATGTTATAGTTTCTGAAGAGAATTTATCAAAGAATCACCTTAGCCTAAAAAATACTACATGATTCATTTAAAAAAATAAAGTTGATATCATTTCCGCTTAAACCGGAAGTTAGCCATTTTGTGCAAAATTTGGAAAATACTTGTCTTGTATACTTGTAAAACTTTTCTTTATAAACTTTTTGTCTATAAAGATAATAAAAGAGTACATCAAGTGGCCCTGAATTCACAATCAATCTGTATATTCTTCTCCGTTTAATATTTTATTACATTACTAGCTGATGCAATAAACGTTCTGTCTTCCTGGAAACATAACGAAAAGAGATTTAATCACAAACATTATCGTTTCTTTTGTGAACTATAGTTGAAAATGCATACAAAAATTGCAATTTTCATTATTTAAATTTTCCCGAATTTTATTTCTGTATCTCGAAACTTTTCAAAACCACAACGTACAAAACGACATAGCATTATATTTGTTTAATCCGTGAGTAATTGTTTTAAATTCATACAAAGATCCTTACAAGCATTATCACGTCTTACCAATTTTCCAGGCAATTTTCTTTCATTCTTATTCTGTCTACTTCAAACATTAAAAAAAAATCTGTTGGTTTACGCAGTTGGTGTAGACATTTACCATGTTCGTTTTTTGACTGTCTCGATTTCGCATTTGTCGCCAAACCGATAATTAGCAGGCTATCAAATTTTTCAATATATTTGGCGAATCAATTTTAATACTATTTGTTCAATTTTTACAGTACATACCTCTGATTTATAGTCCCTAATATTCGTCAATAATCATAATACAAACATTTGGACTTTTTAAATCGTTTTTTCTTAAGGTTCAATCAATCAATTTTAATTTTACTTTAAACCAATTTTTGCCAACATTCTCAACTATAACATGTTTTTTATTTAACAATAATATAATAATAATAAAATTACCTTTTTGGTCCATTTGCTCACTCGAATCCTACTATAAGCTTTAATCGTATAATTTCTCAAAAATTCGGTTACACCTCTGTTACGAGAAACAATGAATATTTAAAATTTTATTAGTTATTTCGTCCCGGTTGATGGGATATCGCTTTTGCTGATATCGTAAATTAAGTCTCCCACACTGCACATTGACCTCTTTATCCTTTAGTTTACTCTTAACAATTCCGTCTTAGCAACACATTTACGCTAAAAAATTTTAAATTTCATACACAAAAAAATTAAATAATGATTACCAATGATTAGTTAATTAAAGGTAAAATTAACTAGATCGAATACTAAATTTGTAGGACACCAAACGTTCTAATTGCCTATTTTGTTTTATTATCTTTTGTCGGAACAAATGCTCCCAATCATCTTTAGCAGAATTTAAAAGAAATGGGGACTACATTACACTAACTATTTATCAAAAGAAAACTGACCTAAGGTTATTGTAAATATCGAAGTAGTTAATATTATTTTTTAGTTCGGCGCCCACTTTCAATTACTTTGCTTCAATTTTTATTCGCTTGTTATGAAATAATTAGTTTATTAAATGGCTTTAATTACACATTAACGTGTTTTTTTGTTTTGATAACATTAAACTTTTATCGAATGAATGTTCAACTAATTTAAAAAATTATAGTAAACATTTTTATTGTAAAACAAAACAGATAAAAACATTACTGTCATTAAAATTTTCATGTAGTGACACAATTTTAAATAAACGATGTGTCGCAGAACTGCACATCGGTAACGAATCGTACAACCCAAAAATTATTTAAACAAAAGAAAATTTTCAAACCGTCTCATAACTCCCCATTTTAAACAACAGATGTGTTAAATATTAATGAAGTTGACCTAAAACAAACAATCCCGAACTCTATCAACATTAACTATCATTATATTATCGACTAGAAAAGCAATTTATTTTTTAAAGATTAATTTATATGTCTAATTAATATCTTGTTATGATTTAATTTTTGACTACAGTTTCACAAAGCCAATGTTTACCCAATTACAAAATAATTTTCAGTTATCTAATGTTCTTTATAGTTGCGGTTTTAATGAATGAAGTTATTCATTTTATTATTATAGTCTTTTTTAGACATATTCTGTTATTTATAGTATTAGATTTGCCCTTAATACGTATTAAATTTTTCAAAGATTACGCACATCAACACTTATGCAATTTAACCTTGTTTATTAATAGAAGATGTTACATTTGTTATAATTAAAATAATCAAGATTTATGTAAACGTTTGAATAATTGTGTTAATTTGCATAGCTTTGATTCTTACATTTTTTTTAATTTATTGTTTTAAAATGATGTCAATTTCTTTAGACTAATGGTAATTCTTGGAGTCTAAAAAACAATTAACCTTTATTGAAACATAAAATATATGTATAATAAATATTTTGAAAAATTTTTGGTTTCGGTATTGTAGTTTTTGAAATATACAAAACTATTTTTGCTAAACCTCAAAACAATAATTCAAATAAAACTTGTACCTAGTTAATTTTTTTACAAATAAATAATATTAGATATTGTTAAAACTATAAATAATTTGATAGGTGTAGATTAAAATTCTTAAAAAAAATATTTTTAATTGTTTATCTTCTTCTTATTTTTGCTATAGTTTTTAAGAGAAAAGTAAATTGTAAGCTACAGGAGTTTGTTCAAAATAAATTCTAGTTAAAGTATTACTGAGTGCAAAATATTCGTCACTAATCTTGAATTAGAACACTAAGTTTTTATAAAAAAATAACTTTGAATACCAACAACTTACATCTGTAAAAAATAATTTAGAAAACTTCTAAAATTATTCTAGATGTTTCTTTAATTAAAAAGATTGAGAGGTATAAAGATTATAATTAGAAACTATCAACAATTTTTTAAACAAATAATCCTAAACTGTAGGTATTTAAAAACTTCTTTTGAAGCGATGGTGTTATTATTGGTTTAAGACAAGAACGTTCCCAATACACACCATTTTGGCTTCGTAAATATTACAATTTCTTAAATTGTATACAGTAACGTTTTGTTTAAACAATGTTCTCTTAAATGCTTTTTCTTTTAAGTAAAATTATAAATAAAAATGTGTGAATTATTAGAAAAAAGTAAACATTCTTATGACTAATTATTGAACCGACTCTTTCGCAGCAAACAATACTTTCTTAAGCATAATTTCTTTGTACATAAGTATGCGCGTGTGTGTTTTAACGATGTTTTTTTTCAGTTTCAGTTGGGGCCATATTCTGAAATTGCTGCTCTGGTTTCAAATAATTCACAATGCCGTAAGCCGTAAGTTTTTATAATTAATTAATTTAGAGTGGTCATTTTTGTGTGAAGTGATACAAACTATTTGGCCGCGTTTTTTGTTTCTCTTTTATATTAAATTTTAACAAATTCTGTACACTACCCATGAAATCAAACCAATAATAAATTCATAATCATTAATCAATAAACAGAACTAAGTACACATTTTTACCATTTTATCGAGTTGATGTTCTAATGCAGTTTATTCGATTTTGATACATTCTTAAAGCCTTAGTAAACAAGACGACACATAAAAATAAACTGTAAAACGGTAGGTTGATATAAGTGATGAGATCTATGGGAATACAAAAGTTAAATTATGAGAGAATGGAGTAAAGTGACCCCCGTTTAATTAAATATTTCTTGCTTTTTTATCTGTACGGACGCAATTAAAGGACATTTAATGGTAAAAATTGTTACACATTCACGAATATTTTTCTAAGACAAATCTTCAAGCAGTGAGTAACTTTTAAAAAAAAGTTATCAAAATATACAACATGAAAGAGTGGATTTCAATTAATGACTACATTTTGGTCCACCCCTACTTACTAATGGGGTTCTGTTTTGATAATTGTTCCCTCAAAAAATGTTTTTTCAATTGAGTGTAATAAAAAAATTTTTATTACACGCAAAAGCGTTGAATAATATTTTAGCAGCGCACTCTATATAAGTTACTATATTCAGCAAAGAAATTTTTTACATCTACTAGAATAATTAAGCAATTGGAAAAAATATTGTATTAAATTCGTTATATAAGGAGTCTATTGTTCAACTCGCTCCGCTCGTCGTGCCATAATTCCTCTCGTTGAACAATAGACTGCTTATGCAACTGATTTAATAATATACTATTATGTTGGTTTATTTTTTATAAACATTTTGGCCGAATAACGGCCATAAAGCATCTAAATTTCTGAGAGCTGCTATTTAGTTTAGGAGAGTTGAGCAACATTAGTTATTTTAGAACTATCTAGATTTGTGTTGTCAGCCAATGATTCATCGAAATCTTTCCCGCCTAAAAATTTAAGCTTGCATATCTTTAGCAGTTGATTATAGTTCATCCGTTTAATAGATGTAGTAACAAATCATCATAATGTGAGGATATTGCAGAAAGCTACACGCAGAAGTCAGGTTTACGATGCATACCAGTTTCACACACCAATGAAATCTAATGTAAGTCTTGGAAAAGACTGATTTGTAAGAATTACAAAAACTATACCACGAGGTTAAAAGTATTCAAAGGTTACGTCAGTCACTGTAATTTCTAATTTCGCCGGTGTGTTTGGTATTTTCCGAAATTTTTTTGTCTTTATTGTTATAGATTGATAATCTGAATTGAGATGCAATAATATTATATCAACTGCATCTATCGTGGAAGACAAAAATGTCTTATGTAAAGATTTGATTTTTTCATCTTTCTAAACATACCCATAAAATATTTGGATCCATACTTCAAGTAAATTTTAGATTTACAAGTATGTTACAATTTCACAAATAAAATTTATTCAAATTAAAAAACACAGAAGGACCGTAGTTACGCGACACCACAAACGTTGAATGTAACTGTAACTAACCCTTTACCAGGTGGAATATGAAACTCCCACCTATGTTCACACGTAAGATGTATCCAATGAAAACTAATATCAGTCCCAAATTGGAATCATATAGGGGTGATTGTAAAACTTATTATCAGACATTTCTTTATGCCAATCAGCGGAGAAACAATACAATACAATACAAATACATTTATTTCAATGATTGCGATACATACTGTTACCTACATCAAGTATACAATGCATAACAAAATTGAACATAGTCAAAGAGTACAATAATAAAAACAGACAAAATTAAATTAAATCAAAACGACATAAATTCAGCTAAGCTATATGGTTCAATTTCTATTAAGTACTCCGTTAACTTTTTTTAGAAAAAATTTTTTTTTGTTATCAGCAATTTTAAATTTTTAGGTAATTTATTAAAAAATGTTAAAGCACTGTAGCTAGCACTATTTTCTAACAGTGTCAGTCTATGCACTGGAAAGATATAATCGGTTGATCTCGTATTGTACGTATGGTTTGTTTTATATTTATCAAATTTATGCAAGTTTGCACATTCTCTAATGTATACTGCACTAAATGTAAGTAGTTTTTTCTTTTGAAAACCCCTCTAGAAGGTTCTGTAAATTTCAAATTGTATATTATTCTAACCACTCTTTTGTATTTTGAAGATTTCGATAGTCGAAGAAGTGCAGCCTCAAAAAATTATTCCAAAAATAACAAGTGACAAAAAATTTGAGTAATAAACAACTATTAAAATATCAATATTCAAATATTTCTTCATAAATCTAATGCTATAGAAGACCTTGTTTAATTTCTTACTAAGCAAATAAATGTGCATAGACCAGTCCATATTTTCATTTAATTGCAGACGCAGAAAGGTAATACAGTGTGATAACTCAAAATTCCCCACATCTACTGTCACTTCTTTAGGGCTCTTGACCTGAGATTGTTTAGTTTTAAACATAATTAAGTTTGTTTTCTCGGTATTTATAATCATTTAATTTTTTTTGCATCCAATCTTGTAGTTTGTTGACTACTAAATTTACTTGTGGTAGGAGGTTTTTCAGACTATCTGCTTTTACTAGTATGCTAGTGTCATCTGCATAATTAACCAACGTAGTTTGAGTACCATAAATGATTTCGTAGACGTCATTAAAATATATTATAAATAGAACCGGCCCTAAAATACTACCCTGTGGGATACCGATTTTTGGCGAGGTAAAGTTAGACCTAGTGTTTAAACCATTTTTATGAACTTGTACACACTGCATTCTTTCAGTTAAATATGATTTAATCCCTCTTATTCCAGTTGTAGTTTTTCAATTAAAATTTGATGATCGATGCAATCATAGGCTTTGGATAAGTCCACGAAAAGCATTTACAATATGCGATGTATACTCAAAAATCCCTGTGTTTATTGACTTTCCCTTTAAGAATCCATGTTGATTTGCATTAAACAAACAATAGTAGTCAAAAAATTTAACTATATGTTGAGACATAGCATACTCAAAAATTTTTGAAAATGAAGTTAATATGCTGATTGGACGATAGTTATCCGCACAGTTTGAGTCATTCTTTTTATGTATAGGTTTTATGATAGTGTACTTTAAATAATCTGGGAAAATGCCATATTTAAATGAATTATTAATTATGTGGTAAAGTGGTTCGCAATCCGTCGTTATTATAGCTTTAAGTAGAGTGCTCGAGATTTCATCGATCCCCGTAGTATTTTTTGATTTCAAATTGTTCGGTAAACTTTTTTGGAGATTTGGTGCCACCGTAACAAAGTGCTCATTAAGAGTATTTGCAATTTCAAAAGAGTTACCCTCCATTTTAATTTCAGCCTGATTTATATTTTTACCCTTAAGGTTATTTATGATATTCCATGTCATCTTTGCTTTGTTATCAGCTGATGCAATCAAATTTCCAAAATAAGCTTTCTTTTTATTAACTATTATGTTGTCATACTCTTTTTCTTATAATTGTAAGTTTTTTTAAATTACTATCAAATTTCATTAATATACCTAAAATATCTAACGCTGTTTTTATTTTTCGAATATCGTCATTGTTATATTTTGTTTTTTTACTTTTGTTGTTACACTTTTTTAAAGGAAATGATTCTGAGTAAATTACATTAAACGTATTCATACTCTCTATTAACATCACGGTCCGCACAAAAATACACATTTAAACAATCTTGTTGCATCAGTTTGTAATTGAAATCATATATTGTTCTTTCATTTACTAGCCTTTTTTGTTTGAAGTTTTGTCGTTTTTACTTTTTGATATCAATAGATATTTTTTGACCAGTATGGTCTGATACATGATAATTGAAAACACATGGCTTATAATTTTCAAAGTTAGCAAATACGTTATTAATACAACTGCCTGACTCTCCCACAATTTAGTATTTTCATTAATCGTAGGATAAAGATCGTATGAATTGAGCAACGTCAAAAAATCTGTACTGATTCGATTTCTTTCATTTAAATTAATATTAAAATTACCTGCAATACAAATGTTACAAGCTTGATTAACGAGAGTGTCAAGCAGCTGCTCCAACATTCCCATATAATGTAAATATTACTACTAGGAGATCTATATAAAGATACAAATATTAAAATATTTCCCTCAATGGTTAGTTCAGCTGCTGAGCATTCAAATGACCTTTCCTGACAGAATTCATTTATATCTTTTCTACTTTTAACTTTTAAATCTGATCTGAAATAAATAGCTGAACCTCCATATGTGCCTTCAGGTCTGCAATAACTTGAAATTAAGCTAAAATTATCTAAAACATAAGTACGCATTTGTTCATTAGATTTCCAATGTTCAGTGATACAAAATACATCACATTTCTGATCTTGAAGTAGGTAGTTTAATCTGTCTACACAGTTACCAATTGATTGGACATTTTGATGAACTAAGGTTACTTTACTGTTGACTGATTTCGGGTAGGTCGAAAATCCGTTTTTTTTAAATATTTTCATGTTTCTCATTTGTGGTAAAAACTTCTTGGTTATTTTCATTTCTCTTGAAGTAGAATCTGTTTATAAAAATACATTTAAGCCATGTGTTTGAATTTATAACTAGTTCTTTAAGTGGAATTGGTACACCTATCTTAAAAGAAGTGTAATCAGCATTTTCATATCTGGGAGTCAATTGTTCAACTTCATAATCACCCTCATTTATATCTTTTAAAAAGGTTAACACATCATTCTTGTTTACTTCTTTTGCCAATTGAGATACAAAAAACCAGTGTTTTCTATTATCAGTAGCAACAGCTAGTTTACCTGAATTTCCCGTTCCGACAATAACAGAACTTTTCTTTTGATTTGGTGTTTTGTTTACTTTTGTTATCATTTCTCTCACAATACCAATATTTTCTGTTTTACCAGCCTTAATTTTGTCAGCATAGAGGGTTCCCTCTGCTGGAATTTTTGTAGTTTCACTTTCTTCAATTTTTAAAATTTCTTCCTTATCTACCTTGTTTGTTTAACTTTTATTTATTGGGTTTCTACGTTCGTTAATATTTACTGTTTTTACGCCTTCTAGGTTAATAATTTTCTCGTTCATTAATTAAACTTTTTCATTAATTTCATGTAATAGTTACTACTTCTCGTTCGGAACATGTGTAACATATCCATTCATTGTTATCTTCTTTGAATGATGTAAAAATTATACTTGATTTGCACTTATTATGCCACCATGATTCACAAATTGAGCATTTAACACCATTTACAACTTTTTTGTTGCAAACTTTACATTTATTTAAATCTATTTCTTGACTAGCTACAGGACCAATTGTTTCATTGGCAGCCATTTTTACAATAAGTAATGATGCACAAAAAAATATGTAAGCTAGTTTTCATTAGAAGTGGCGCTTTTTAGATAGCCTGTCCGTGTAGTATGCGGATCTTTGACATTGCCTTTAAAAAGTAGTTTTTTTCAAAATCGGTTTTGACGATTCTTTTAGGTTCCTCCGTGGCTACAATTTAAAAATAATATTTACTTTCATGGACTACCTATCAACTTTGATATTTGAAATAGAAACATGTATGTATTTTTTATATTTTGTAATCGAGAATAATAAATACTTTGAGAAAATCAAATGAAACACCCTATATATTTTTTTCTTGATCGATGTAAAATTTAATTCTCTGCAACTTTTCTACTATCGTTTGTCTACCAAAACTTAACCGTTAGCCTTGAAATAAATTTTTATTGACAACTCGAAATTATAAAACAGATCATCAAAATTTACAACAAAATCTCGGGACAAATTATTTTAAATAACCGAATGAAATATCAAAATAAACTACGGAAACGTCAAATACGAGAAAAATTTCTAGTAAACATGTCAGCATTCAAAAGCTGTTTTTGTTAGATACTGATATGGTGTTGTAGTCGATAAGGATGGAATTTGTTTTTTTGTAACACCTTATTTACAATGGTCAATTCAATTTTTTTATGATAATTTTTGATAAAAACGAGGTTCACTGCTAACAAGGGCAATATTTGTTTGACAATCTTTTAATAACAAACATCAACTAATAATAATCTTATATATAATTTTCTTGAAATCTCTGTCTGTCTGTTTATCATCTCCTCCGAGGTGTTTCAAAAAAAAGCTGAATACACCATTTGATAGAGTATTTTAAGGAGGTCTGGTTGCAAAGGTTTTTGAAACTGTAACTTAACCCCCTGGACGGCTGGCCACACCCACATTCCCCAAACTTCAAAATTAATTTTTGTTGCTATTACCAAATATGTTTACCTTGACAAGACAGACATCTTTTGTATACATCATTTTAAACTATGACCTTAAGGTCAAAAGTTATAAGTCAAAATTAATGTGTCCGTAGGACGTGCTTAAAGACTAGTAAATTATGTTTTGTTATAACGTAGATATGTCCTAAAGTTTTGACCCATAAATCACTAAAAAAATGTTATGGGTAGTATCAAGTTGGCTATGGTAATAAAAGTTTGTTTATATTTTACTTTAATTGATAGTAATTAAAGTTGACGTTGATGCTTCTCAATATCATATAAATTAAAAAAAAAGGTGTTTCAAAGCTTATTGGGCTGTACACAATATTGAAATATTTTGAATTTAGAAAATGAATATATTTTACGTTGAACATTAATGAATACCATGCTGATGACAATATTACAATTTGACCGAACTAATCATTTTGCCGTAACCTCAGAGATACCCAAAATTGACTTTCACAAACCACATAACGTTTGTTTCTAAAACGACAACCTCCCCAAAGTTGACAAATTTGATCCTTTCACTCAATCCTTATTTTGTGTTTTTTGGATCGTAGCGAATACCACTCGACCATCGATAATAATCGTAGTTTTTCTAAATCTCAAAACAAATGTTTTGCCAAGACGAACCAGATTTATACTGAACCCCTGACATTACACTTAGGTATGCTCGCCAACAAAAATAAAACTCTTTTTTTATTTTGGACGTCTTTGTTTTATATTAATCCAGGTAGAACAAGAAAAAAAGAAACTTCTTGTATTCTTTTTTAAGAAATAGTATTTAATTGAATATCTATTTACAAGCCACAATCACGAATTTTAAAAAACATCTACAATTTTATCAGAAACCAAAACAAACTGTACATTAAGAATGTATTGTTTTTGTTTTTCCGATTTGATACTAAGAACAAAATTTGAATATGAATAATTATGAAAGGATACGACATGGTCCCTGGGTATTTGAAAGAATTATTTTGTAATAATAGTTCAACAACATTAAAAATTATAATACATCTATTAAAACATTTTCAATTGGTATTAGTTTTTTCTTAGAACTTGTCGTAACTACGCTTATATACATCGAAATTGGGCTTTATTTTTGTCGCCGGGCGTATGTATACATCATAATACATATTAATTGCAATGAAAAATAATATAAACTGAATTTATTCAGTAAAATTGTAACTTATATATCATAAGTGTTAGGAAATTGAGTTAAACACTTTTAAACATAAAATGATATTTAACCACAATAATTGAAAATATCACTGTAACATTTTGAACAGATGCGAAAAAAATAATCTGTTTTTGAAACGTCAGGATAATGACGTATCACATTTTCTGTTAATGGAATTATTAAATAAAATTGACATTTAATTAATCCTACTTTATATTATAATCATTTTGGTTTCATGTTGTAAAATTTTCAAAAAGGTTGAACGAAAGAAATTAATCACTTCAGTGCTATCGGTGACGGTTTAGTTATAAATTAATTATATTTTTTCAAAATTACATTTTTTTTCAAGCTTTAGAAAGAATTCCCATTATTTTCTTCAGAAAATTAATGTTTGTGTATATATTATGTTGTAGTAGCAACCTATAATTATTTTAGTATTCTAGTCGGTGGTTTATGTGGATTGATTCAAAAATACAGTTTAACGATTTTTAAACGCCACCACATTACAAATAGTATATTAAAGAACTAGTTTCAGAAGACGCATTTTATAAGACGAGTACGAGTCGCTAAAATGCCTTCTGAAACGAATTCTTTATACTATTTTTCTATTTTGGGCTTTTCAGATTGATTTTAAAATAAAATTTCGCGAGTTTTTAAATTTAGGGAATTTTGAAGTGTAATTGCTAAGGTGGTAATATTTTCATTAAACTTTGGTTTAAATGCTAGTTTAAGTTTAATTAGTACATTTATCATATGTTTTATTAAAAAAAAAATGGGTGAAAATAAAAATAAGTAGATAAATAAATCTACTGAACATTAATTATTATTTAAATTAATGCACACCGAACGTAATGGCAGCTTGGACGTTATCAGTGTTACCACCGTTCGGAATAAAAATTCTTCTATTTCTATAAAAGAACTCAAATTTCTATAAAAGCACTGATTTGGATGCTTTTATAGCTCTGTAAGCGAACCAAAATAGAAAAATGAATTTTATGAAAAATTATTTGAAAATGGACACAAAATTTATTAGTTTTATTTACATGGTAATATCATCCTAGCTTTTTTTGCATATTAAATATTTATGATGTGATGACTATGCCAATTAAAAGTGATGATTTTTATATAAAGCGTCATTAATTATGCAGATAATTCATCAATAACAACTAATAATGTGTAGGGTCATCGATAAAAAATACAAAAAACCCCTAATATTGATTTATCTAATGTCCTAAATTTAAACATTTGATTTGTTATAGAATTAAACTTATCTGAAGAGGAATCGACTCGACCGTGTGCAGATTTCAAAGCTGGAGACGACGATTTACAAGGATACGATTTTATTAGCCGATTTCGTTTAGATATTCCAGAAACCCAATTCCCTGGTGTAACAAGAGTACGAGGATCACATCGAATGCAAACCGCATATAGACTTGACAAAGAAGCTAATTTAACGTTACCTACAAGGTAAGTGTTTCGTTTTGTGTTTAGTATTTTAGAAAATTCAGTATTTTCAAATCGACATTGCAAAAAAAATGCGCCCAACGTGGGGCTCGAACCCACGACCCTGAGATTAAGAGTCTCATGCTCTACCGACTGAGCTAGCCGGGCTGATAACAGTCGTTGAATTTTGTTTGCATAATGAATGACCGCAACGTATCTTAATTTTATTTTCAATTTTTTTTTAAAGCAGACACAATTATTGTGTGGGTTGTTTGTAGCAACTGCTGCTTTTATTACAAGACGTTTGCAGACTAATATAATAAAAATATTTAAAAAAAGTAGTTCCACCTGCAAACCTAATTAAAAAATCTCAACAATTTCGAATCATTTCAAGAGAATTTGAATACATTATAATAAATAAAAACTTTTCAGAGACACTTTTCCGGAAGGACTACCAGACTAACTTACATTTGCACATTTTTTCTTCTTTATTCTTGTTTTACTCCTATAGAGCATAGATGATCCTCTTTTAAGGATGTTTCAAAAGCTTTGGATCAGTATATTGTTGTATTAACGATTCTACAATGTTTTTGCATTTTTCTGTCTCTTGATTTCTTTGCAACGGTTTTTACTCGGGTGGATCTTTCTTTAAATGCTCCTTTTCCTTTTCCCACTTCCACATTATTCTAAGGATTCTCGTGGTACCTATACTGTTTATCGGATTCCAAAGTATGTGTCCCATTCAATTTTACTTTTTATAGTTTTATTATATTTATTGATGAATATTTGGACTTTTTTTGTTTTCTAGGACCCGGGACCGTATAAGACGATGCTCTTTACATTTGATCTAAATATTCTGAGCTTCATTTATGGGTGGTAATGTTTTTTTATACTCATATCGTGTTTATAGCCCAGTCAAATTAGACAAAAATATAAGAAAACCTCGGAAAAATTTCGATACGGCTGAATTTTTGTGTACGACAAGATATGGCCATTATGTGTCAAAAGTCCCCACGATCCGACCCGTGCTAAATTTTTTATGTCGTGTCAAAGAGGAGGAAAATCAGTTTTTTGTAAATATCTCGCATACTACGGGGTTTTCGAAAAGAATAGCGATTAGCTAATTTGCAACTTAAACAATTTAAAAATAGATGGATGGGTCGGTTTTTTTCTAAATTTTAATATTATCTGGTAATCGAGCGTCATATGTTAAAACAGCACACTTTATAAAAAATTTAGCAGGGGTCGGATTGTTGGGGACTTTTGACACAATGTACATAATGCAGTGGCGGCTCGTGGTCAATCATACTGGGAGGTCAAAAATTAATATAAAAAATAGGCATACTTAAAAAAATATAAATATTTTACCTTTAAATTCCGCTTTAAATGGTCTTAAACTGGAGATCCATTCTTCGTTCTTTAGCAGTGGAAAAGTGTTGAATAACACGTTCGTTAAAATCGCATATTCCTTTTACAAATGACTTCTCGATACTCAACATCGCTAAAGCGGAAAATCTGACTTGCCCCATGGTGTTGCGTAAGAAGGTCTTTATTCTATTTAAGGACGAAAAAGAACGCTCACTTTCAACAGTTGTCATTGGTAGTGTGCATAGTAAAGTTAATAAATTGACAGTTTCAGAAAACCTTTCACTCAAGTTATTATTCGTAAAAAGTTGAAGTAGTGGAACAGCCCCAGAACTACCGCGGAAATCAGGACGATCATAAATAACTTGTAGCTCAGTTTTTAGTTTTAAGAAATTTATAGAAGGATAGTCTTTTTAACCAAATTTAAAATATTATCTGGAAAATTGTTTTGTAATTTTCAAACTGATCACTATAAAACAATTGGCTGATCACTACATGATTACTGAAACTAAACCGATGGTGCATTTCAGAAATGATTATGTCGCAAACTTCCAAAAGCCACTCGACGCTTAGAATCTTCATTTTTACGTGATCAGCTTAGTAGTACTTGACGAAATTGTAGGCATCTCCGAGGATAGGTCATTTAAGATTTTATCGCGAACTGCTTGGATTAAACTTTTAAAGGAGTCGATATAATTTTTACAGATAAAATGTCTATACTACGTTTTTTGAAGTTCATTAAAAGTATGTCACAATGGGGCATTACAAGATGGAAGAAGTTCAACCAAAATATAAAATCTTCATTTTGTAAAAAGCCTTTTAAACCAATCGCTTGATTAATCGTCTTTGAATCTTCTTCTATTTCGATTATTTTTTCTAAACACAATCGAATGTCTGCACTATAAACAAACACAGTTTCCACACAACGTACATTAAAAATACCACCTCGTGGGAGGTGCTCTAGGTAAGCGAGCTTTTACAAACTCATCCAGAACCGCTGTGCGTTTTGGGGATCGACTAAAGAATGTTGAGAAACCATGTAAATTTGCAAAGAAAACTTTAACATTTTTATCTTTACCTGCTGCTTTTTGTAAAATTAAGTTGAATTGGTGGGCATAACAATGTATAAAATTCGCGGCAGGGAATGTTCTTTAATTTTTTTTGTACGCCTCCTAATTTCCCGCTCATTCATGAAGAATTACATCTGTAAGGTGTGAAGCTGTGGTTCCTAAAGGATTTACAAATTTTACAAACCGTTCGTGTACAACGCCAGACGAAATATAACGAATTATAAAAACCACTTGGGTTTTAGTAGAACTGTCGGTAGTTTCGTCCACTTGCACAGCAACATACTTAGCTAATTTAATTTCTTGCTTTATTTGTTCCTGAACTACAGCCAGCATCGAGTCAAGTAGATCGTTCTGAATCTATTTGGATGTTCCTTTAAAAACGGTTGCCTTCTCCAAATGCTCCTTAACCTGTCCAACTCGACTACAAAATCAATAAGTCCTCTAAAAACTCCTGGATTATCAGATAAAGCCGTTTCATCATGGCCACGTAGTGCCAACTCAAATGCACCGCAAAATCTACAATTTTGTTCAAAATATAGCGATTTTTTCGAAACATTTTCATTAAAATTTCTAAGGAATCTTCTATAAGCATTGTCTAGCTGTGTGCGAATATCAACATTTCCTTTTTTCCGGTTGCAAAATTTACCGAGTATTTCATGTGTTCTGCAGACGAAGCATGTTTTTTATTTTCTCTTTTAAATGTTTTAAATCGCTTACACCGGATTCGCACCATAGCGAGTCTGACGAGTCTTTAGAAAATAATAAACAAACTAAACAGTAAAATACGTTTGATACCTCACAACCACATATCCAGTCAGCTAAATCGTACATTACCTTGCGAAAGTTTCGATGAACATCTTTATTTTTGTCTTTGCTAGTTTGTCGTAAACTTAGTTCTGGCAAAGGACGACCATTTGCCTTGAACTCAACTAATTTTGTAAAATTAAGTTTGTTAGCACTTTTTAGTTGTTTAATTTTCTGCACTACCGACATTTTCTATAATAGTTCATGCACACGCGAATCAAAAATAACAGTAAAAAATATCAATATAAATTTTAAAATTGATTTAAAACACGCGAAAATCGAATCAAAAATCGAGCGTAGATGTATGTACACCCTATTCGAAGCCGGCTTATGACCCAAAGTTGATTATTGCTACGGATGTTCGCGTTTATTCGGGCGCTGCACGTTTTTCAAGTTTTTCCGGGTAGATCTATTTCAATGAGGACAATTCGCACCGCCAGCCCCAGGTTAAGGAGGATGAATTACGAACGACGGCCGATAAATTTTAAGTTAATAATACTTACCACTTGCGACTTTTGCGAGTAAATTACCTATTTTAATAAAACACGTAATAATTAATATTTTTTTATATATTGTCAAAATTTTTGGGAGGTCATTGACGAATTGACCCTATGGACAAGCCGCCACTGCAATGGTAATATTTAGTTGTACGCAAAAATCCAACCGTATCGGAGTTTTTCCAAGATTGAATGCTAATTTGACTGAGCCATTAAAATATTGAATATTTTGCTTGCTATGGTAGTTATTTTGACTCTTCTACTTCTTGTACCCTTGCCCTTTGTATTTTGTACACTGATGTTATTGTTGTTTGGATACTTTATCAGTAGTTTTGCTTTATCTCGGTTTTTATTTTATCCTGTTTTGTTGTATTATCCAATTTGTTTGGTTTTTTGCACGAGTTGTTTGTTCGTAAATAGAATACTTTGTCATCTGCAAATTCTTTCTTGTTTACTGGACATTTCCCAGTTTATTCTTGTTCAGCCATCCACGGTGGTTTCGATCACCAAGTCAATTACAACAAGGAAAAGCAAAGGTATACAACCATTTCAAACTGTTTCTACTATATTTATAAGTTGCAATAGTGTTCCATCATGTTCAATTCTTGCTGTGTAGTCATTGTATAACATTTTTATTAGTATTTTTTTTCTATCAACTGAATCAAAAGCTTTGTAGCTACAAACAGTCCATATTCATCTTCATTCATTTCGGTAACTTGTTCTAGTTTTATTCTTAGTGTACATAAGTAATCTGTGCAAGATATTTGTGGTCTGTAGTCTGCTTGGTTTTCTTTCAATTCTTCCTCAATAGCTAAGGCCCTTTTCATCCTTTCTATCATTATTTTAGTGAGGATTTTACTTGTTGTGTCTTATTCCATATTTTATTCATCAGTATATGTAGTACTTCTAGGATAGATTCAGATGTGTTTTTATGAGTTCTGCGGTTATACGATCAAAGCGCGTCGTATTGCCATTTTTCAGCGTCTAATGTCGTCGTTTGGGAAAATTTTTTTGCTGATGTTAATTTTCCTACAGCTTTTTTTATTGGTTCTAGTCTCCTTTATCCTCGTATTTTTAGTTTATAGGTTTCTTTAAAATGTTTTAACTATCTTCTTGGTATTTTTCTATGTTTTAAGTTTCGCCATTTTTTGCTACTAGTCTTGCTGCCTGTAGGTATTTCTTTTTCTTAATTCTTTTATAATGTCATATAACTTGTTAATGTTATTTCTTCTTGTTGTTTCTTTAGATTTGCATGCTAGATTTTTTATACAGTGTCCGCCATAAAGTTGGAACCATATGGCAATTTTTTTTATTATTGTAGTTAAAAAAAAACTTTGGGGGGCAATCACTTCTGCTTCTGAAATAACTTAAAATGCGCCAAGTCAAAGTTGACAGGTAACATCTGTCAATTGTCAAGTTCGTAATTTTGGAAAAAAATGTCCTAAAAATGGGTCAACTTCGAAAAATGTTACTAGGAAATTATGATGCTAATCACATTTTATGCCCATGTGCCGATTTTGAGAGAGAAATTTTGATGTTCAATAAATTTCATATTTTCGTATTTATTTATTCACCCCCGTAACTTGCGGCTTTAAAAACATTTAAAACGGTTTAAAGCAGTATAAAGGCTACCATTCCATTGCATGTTATGATCATAATATTCGTACGAAAGTTGGTTTTGATGATTATTGATATTCTCAGCTAAAAAAGAGGTAGTCTCTGGATTATTTTCCAAATTTAAAAAAAATCAGAAATTGTTTTTCAACTTTTTCTTTATTAAAATTTAATTGGATAGTACAAAAATAGTTTTAATTATAATTTGAATATCTTAACACATAACGGCTACTTCAAAATTACAAACAATAAATAGCGGGTGAATAAAAAATACGAAAACATGAAATTTATTGAACATCAAAATTTCTCTCTCAAAATCGGCATATGGGCATAAAATGTAATTAGCATCATAATTTTCTAGTAACATTTTTCGAAATTTTAACAAATTGACCCATTTTTAGGACATTTCTTTCCAAAATTACGAACTTGACAATTGACAGATGTTACCTGTCAACTTTGATTTGGCGAATTTTAATTTATTTCAGAAGCAGAAGAAATTGCCCCCCAAAGTTTTTTTTAACTACAATAATAAAAAAAATTGCCATATGGTTCCAACTTTATGGCGGACACTGTATACTTTGTTTTGTCGTTTTTCTTAAGTTCAGTTTGTTTTTTCTTGTATTCTGTCCGCAGTTTTAGTTTTTGGTTTCATTCGTTACAAACAATATTTTTAGGTTAATGTGCTTTGCTTCTTTGATTGTTTTTTTTGTCTCGCTATTTATCTATTTCTTATCTTTTTGCTTTTATATCTTAATTTCTATATCGTTGTCTTTTTTTCCAGATGTCGTCTATATTTAGACGTTTTAGGATAGTTTATATTTCCAATTTCTTTTTCTAAAGTATTCTGGGTACCTTAAAAGTACATCTGGATGCTCCGTATTAGTAGTACTACTTATACTTCTTTCTTGTGTTTGTGTTGCATGCGTAATATGCTTTGATGCTTATTTATAGTTTTGCTCTAACAAATACATGGTCTGATGCGCTGTCTGCCCTCTCATTGCTCTCACATATTTAATCAAGTTCTTCCATTTTTTATTTAACATGATGTGACCAATTTGGTTCCTATATGTGTTTCCTGTACAATCCATGTTGTTTTATATATGTCCTTATTTCTAAATAGTGTCCCTCTAACTGCTAGGTCGTTCATTGATCAAAATTTAATCAATCATTCTCCATTGTTGTTTATTATTCCTATTCAATGTGACCCTAATATCTGTTTGTTTCCTGTATTGTTTTTTTTTTACTTTTGTTTTCCAGTCACCCATAAGAATTTTTATGTCTCGTTTATATTTTTTCTTTATGCGTTGGAACGTTGCTTGGATTTGTTTATAAAAAACATCTTTGATGTTTTCGTCCTGCGTGTTTGTTGGCGCGTAAATACTCAAAACTACTGTTTTTCTAAACTTGCCATATATAATTCTATCTCATGTGCTTTCTCATTCTAATAGTGACTTGGTTGCTTCTTTGTTTAGCATTAAAGCTACTTCTTACATTCCTTTTTTTACATTCCAACATCTAATGTTCTGTCTCTTATCCCTTAGTGTTCTGTTTTCTGCATTTGTGTTAGCTCCTAATATCCGAACGTCTCTTTCTTCGGTTATTTCTGGTTCTGTCCCATAACTTGCATAACTTTGTTTGTATAATTGATATTGGTGGAAATAATGTTACAACAATTAGTGTCACGTGATTGTTATATCTCAGTAAATACTTATTGGATCATAAATTACTTTAAAATAAAAGTTGTGCATAATTAAACAAACAACTATTATTTGAAGCAAGATCTGTGTAAGTTAATTTCCCATAGTTAATAATCATATGAAGTTGCGTATGACTTATTCTGAATAACTACCTGAATTAATTTCCATAAACGTATGACGACTTAATATGATCATTTTATACAGGTTTCTGTATTACCCATAACATGTAATTATAGTACATTTAATCACATGTAGCTCATTTTATTTAATTATAAATTGATTTTGGTTTTTAACAGTTGTTAATTTAGTTATTCAGTGACGCAGAACGTTTGAAAATGAAACAGCTAATAATCTAATTCGTCGGAAAAAGTGAAAAAAAGGAATGCTAATATTTGCCCATTTCATTTATAAGATGTGGAGTTAAAACGGCCCCATCTGTAATCATATTTAAAAAATCTCAACAATTTCGAATCAATTAAAAAGAATTAGGATAAATGTAATTTAAAACGTCAACTCTTTCCAGAGACATTTTTCCGGAAGGGCTACCAGACCAATTTTCATTCATCTGCACATTTAGATCTAGAAAAGTTCAAAAAACACCATGGAATATAGTTCAAGTGACCGATTTTGAATCAAAACCTCAATTTCTTGTAACTTTAAATCCAAGGAAGCAAACTGTTGATTTTAGTATATTAAATCACGAAGGAAAATTGCAGACGTTATCGTTTTACAACGCAACAGTAAGTGCGTATTTTTTGAGATTATTGATTAAAAAAAGTTGAATTCAGGTATTTGATAAAAACTGGCACAAATTACATTTTGGGGTATCACATGATAAAGTGGTGCTTTACGTCGATTGTGAAGAGGTCCAGAGAAATAATTTGAGGGAACCAAGAGGACCAATCGATGTCAATGGTTTAATTTCGGTAGCCAAATTTGCAAACACTAGACAGACTGTTCCTGTAAGTAACATTAATTATTTAAAACATCACATTATTTCTACATAGCTGGTTCTTCAAAAAAATATTGCATTAAGATAAGTTCTTTGAATTTAGTAGTACTTAGAGGTTCCGCTTATTAGCAATTGCATTTTAAAAGAAAAATAGACAGTAGTTTCGAGTGTAGCAGTAGCACTATAGTAGCAATTTATATAAATGTAAAAGAAATATTATAATTCATTTTTAATAGATACTTTAGTACAGAGTAACTACATGCGATGTACTTGCAGTAGTACGTTCACTATTAGTAATAACTGCAGTAGTAGTTTATACTAACTTATTTTTATGTTTCAACAGGGAACACAATTGGTGAGTACAATATTAATTAGTTCCGCATTAATTATTGTATTTTAACAGCACGGTTCAAATGTATCGCATGTTTTGCAGTTAAATAAATGTTCAAACCCGTTTTGGTGTTAATTCGCTGTTTACCAATAAAACGAGTGCATGTCTGTTCAAAACTCGAGATAAAATACTACGAACTTACATATAAATTTTAATAAAAACGTTTTAGATTGATTTACAATGGATGCTTATGAGCTGCGATCCCACAAGTCCCCAAAGAGAATCGTGTAGTGAAATTCCAATAGTAAGAAAATAAAAACTTTAAAGGAAGCGAATACTGCATATTTATTTTGTTTTTAGAATGTAAGTCCAGTAGCTCCAAAAGGTCAACCCACACCACAACCAATTTGTGACAAAGTTTGTCCTCCAGGTCCCCCGGGCATTAACGGTACAACTGTAAGAAATTTAATTTCTATTTAACCTTGATATAACTTAATTTGTCTTGAATAGGGTAAATCTGGACCTATCGGTCCAATTGGTCCAGTTGGAGAACCGGGGTATCCAGGAATTATGGGACCACCTGGTCGAAACGGAATTCCTGTGCGTATTACAATAATACAATTTTTAGAATAACAATTTTGTTTAGGGAAAAGCTGGATTGCAAGGCTTTCCTGGTATTAAAGGACAAAAAGGAGATTTAGGTCCCCCGGGAAATAATGCAGAACCAGGTAGTAGAGGTGAAAAAGTAAGCTATTTGTTAAAAGTGTTGATGTAATATATTAAATGTTTTGTTTAAGGGTGACCGTGGAAATGACGGAAACAAAGGTGATCCAGGCAATGACGGATTACCTGGGTTGCCAGGACCAGTAGGACCGAGAGGCCTCCCCGGAATTGGAAATAATGGTGTAACTGTACAGGGACCAATAGGCCCACCAGGCGAAATAGGACCGATTGGACCTCAAGTACTATAACAAATTTAAAAAAGAAAACGCTAAATTCATATTTAGGGACTTCCTGGAAGAGATGGTTCTAAAGGTGACAAGGGAGAAAGGGGAAGCAATGGACCTCCTGGAAAAAACGGAAGGGCAGGTTCAAAAGGTAATAAAGGGGATATGGGGCCCGAAGGACCTAGAGGATTACCGGTATGTTCAACATAACAACAAACGATTAGTACTTAAAACTATTCTTAGGGATTACCGGGACAATCTAGTGAAACTACTACTAGCGATGTTAGAGAAGGCCCTCCTGGTCCACCTGGTCCTATGGGAAAATCGGGAATACCCGGATTACCAGGAGCAGTAGGTAGTAAAGGAGAAAGTGGCACAGTAGGTGAACCAGGTGATAAAGGTATGCAACTTTACAACCACATGAGTTCCAAAACTTGTTATTTATTTTAAACAGGTGAACCGGGAGTAAGAGGATTACCCGGTATACCTGGAACTGCGGGTGTTCCTGGAAAACCCGGTTCACATGGTGCACAAGGATCAAAAGGTCAAATTGGTTTTATGGGACCACCAGGAATGCAAGGTCCCGCTGGATTAATTGGATTGCCGGTTCGTGATAATCAAACATTAAAAGTACTATAGTTAATATTAATTATTGCGTAGGGCCCAGCTGGTCCACCAGGTATTGATGGACAACCTGGGGTAAAGGGCGAACGTGGACTTCCAGGTTTACCAGGTGAAACCCAAACAAACTATAAGTACAAAAATAAACGTTATTTTCTAATAGGACAAACCAATGGGGTAAGTGTTAACGGGGAACCTGGTAAACCAGGTGAACGAGGCGAACCAGGTCGACCAGGTAAAAACGGAACAAAAGGAGAACCTGGTATACCAGGCACACAAGGACCAGTTGGTTTATCAGGAGCGGATGGGATTCCTGGTCAAGAGGGTTCTTCAGGGAAAGATGGTGAAGTAGTAAGTAGCAAAACTTAAATAAAGTATAAAATAATTTGAAATTATATAAGGGTCCACCTGGTCCTAGAGGTGAATTAGGCCCACAAGGTCCTGTTGGTCCCACTGGTTTACCTGGAAAAAGTGGATTTCCCGGTATCGTAGGAAAACCGGGCAAAAAAGGAGATCCGGGTATTCCCGGAGAACAAGGACCAGTTGGCCCAAGAGGGTTACCTGGAAATATGGGAGCTGCTGGCTTACCCGGATCTCCTGGGTTAATGGGATTGCCTGGTCGCGAAGGAAAACCTGGTACTATTGGCTCGTCCGGACCCGCGGGTCCACCTGGAGAATGTACGTGCGCTAGTAATTTGATTGTTGATACTTCTGGAGTACCAGGGGCAGTTGGACCACGAGGGCATCCAGGTCCGCCTGGTCTGGTAAGTTATTAGTTTGTTTTAAAGATTTGTTAATAAACTTGTTTTAGCCGGGAGAACGTGGAGCATCAGGAGAAAGGGGACCAGTAGGACCAAGCGGATCACCTGGAATGCCTGGCAAAGAAGGTCCGTCAGGTTTACCGGGGCCACCAGGACAAAGAGGTTTGCCGGGAATGCCGGGATTACAAGGAATTGCTGTAAGTGAAAGTTTGAAAAAATCAAATTAAGATCTAGATCTTGTTACTGTCTATATTACTTTTTATAGAACTATTTTTGACAAGGTTGTATCATTTTATAAAAATATTGTTTGGACATAGTATCTACTTCTCTCCATTTGTTTCTCTTTTGTTATTTACTAATGAACATTTGTAATTGTGGAAACATTATAGATTAGAAACATCTATGAATCTACAACTGACATTTGACTCATAATTATATACTTAAAACATTAACAATATTAAGATTCTCTACTGTAATTTTCGGTTTAAGGTGACACCTAGAAATTGTTAGTATCGCAAAACAAGGGAAAAATCAAAACATGAATCCTAAATCGTACACAAATATTAAATTACAATTAATTATTTTTAAAATATAATTTAAACGCAATCATTAGCTCCGGTAGTTCAATTAAATCAAATTATCCAAGCAAGCGTCTTAAAGAAGGTTATCTTCAAACAAAGGAAACGCACATCCAATAATGGTAATACGGATGTATATACAATCCTAATACCTTTACAAAATTTACAGAAACTGTACACACCTATTAGGGTACAATCTTCGCTAATTATCGCCTAGGAAATTAATCCAAAGTAAACTTTAGGCGAAGATTATATACACTGGGCCTTAGTCATCAAACTTGTTTCAAAATCGACATCTTAACTTTCGTATACGTGCCCCTGTCCTCACTAAATAAATTTCAAAGCCACATTTAGGCACTTTGTACCGTCGTTTTTAGTATAATTTTAGTAAGTGAGAAAAACGTACTACGTAACCTAGATAATAAGCTTTTCAAACACACGGCGTTGATATTGTTAAACAGTTTTTGATAGAAAATTGACGCCGAATAGCCAAAGCGAAAGATGTAGAAACTTCAATATTGACAATAAAAAAACAATGTCATAAGTCAGAAAATCAGATATCCCTAAATCCGTATTATCTCAAAACTAAAACGCTCTGAAATAGAAAGCAAAGTCAACTGTAAACTAGAATGGTTTAAGTGATAACGTTTTTGCCACGCAATTGGCACTGGAAGCAATGATGATCAAAATTTCTCCTTTTATTAATTTCAAACAAAGAATCTAGTAAGGGGTTTCTTTGAATAGTTGAATGACATACGACAGACATATTTTATCCGTATTTCGTTTGATCGTTATACATTGTGCCTGTCACTCAATATGCAGCTCCATTTGACAAAAACATGTATGAAAAATAATTGACTGAATAGTAACGGAATAACTTATGAAAAAAAAAATTACAAAGCAAATTTATCCATCCTCACAGAAACACAAAAACTTATGATAATAATCTGTTTATCTTATCAACAGAAAAGCTATCAAAAAAATATTTCTAAATGCAAAAGAATGGATGTTTCTAGAAAGAAGTTTTTTTATCTGAATATCTTGTTATCAATGACATTTAAGAAACTGAAAAATTTTCTACCATTTAAATTCCAGAAACTGAACATTTTCCAACTCAAGAAATTTAACAAACTGAAAATTGGTCATCGGCGAAAATACTCAAATTGTTAAACCCACGAGGAGTCTAGTCCTACCAAATCGGTTTTTTCTTTGAAACGTTATTACTTAAAAATTAAAGGAAATACTCATTAATAAGTGTATAGTTATTTGTCCAACAAGTGAGGAAAGCGATTCTTTTTCCCACTCGAGCTCGAGTTGCCTCACGAGCATAGCGAGGGAGGCATTAGAGTGAGAGTGGAACAAGGCTTTCTTCATGTGTTAGACACAACATTTTTTCCACGACATTCCCCAAAAAACAACTTAATGAAAGAAGTAATATTGTAAACGTAACCAATACGCTACAGTATTCTGTAGTATCGGCGTGGTCTCAATCTATCACAGCGCAGTCGCGTAATTCTAACCAATAAATGTAGGATAGCAATTTTTAAGAGTCGAAATATAAGATATTAAATTAAACAAACCTTATTGAATACTAAATTAAATTGTTTAACTAACTACTAGGCGCATATAGTTCTAATAACACATTCTTATATTTTTTAAAGAGGCATTTTTGTAACACGGCATTATTTTCCTCGCTAGTGAGGAATAACGAATTTTCCTCACTATTTGTAGAGAAGAAACGTCCGTTTTCTAAGTATGTCGTGGAAAAATGTAATTTATGAGTTACGCTCATAAATCTCTCTCGTGCTTAAACATACAACATACAACATACGGCTTACCCAGAAAATTCATCAAAATTATAATTAGAAATCACAGCGGTTAGTATGGTTTACGCCAGATTTACGTGCATTTATGCACCCTGGTGTCTGGTCTACTATACTTGAGGCGGCGAAGACATGTATACTAATGTGCTATGTGATGTTCACGTGATTTTGCACGATGCGATTCATTGAACGTCGCCAAAATTTACAAGTTTCATAACCTACTCTTAAAAAAGAAATTAAGAATTATCCACCCAAACGTCAAATTTGAAATGGCAATGTCTTATTACGTTATTAAAAACAATAATGTATGCAGCGTGTCACTGTTGAGTTAGCCACCACAACATAGTAAAAAAGAAAATAACACTGAATATGAGGGCGAAAATAAGAAAAAGATGAGACTAAATATTGTATAATAAAGAGTTGAAATTGCGTTATCGAGAAAGAAATACAAAAATTTGTAAAACATCACAGGTATGTTTAATTTACCGTTAGAGAAAACATGTACGATGAGAGATTGATAGAAAAAATGTTAAAAGAGAAGGCCATAAAAAGCAACTGAAAAGATAATATGTAGGAGTTTGGTGAGAAGGAAAGAATAGTTTAAATGACGAAAGTAAAGTGTAAAAGAGAAACAATAGTGAGGTGGACAAGAAAAAGTAGACATAACACTACAAGCGATAATAAAAAATTCAAGAGAGGGGAGCATGTTGATAAAAAAAAGAGGATCATCGACGTAAAGTAGTGGGAGGAGTACTTGAAATGCAAGTTAGAGAATGGTGACAGTCAAGATTATGGGATAGAGAACAAGAAATGTGCTTGACGAAAAGGAATGAGCAACAGTAGAAGAAGGTATTCGGGAAAATGAGCGATTACCAATGAAGAATGATGATGAATTGAAATAAGATAATATAGGTCATACATATACATAGTGTTTCTAAACTTATGCGAAAAAATTTAGAAGGTGATTCCTCATCAAAAATTAAGATCCCACGTTTTCTCCTATAATAATTTTTCCAAAATTAACCTCTTTCTAAATTACAATAAACGGACCATATCTCGAACGAACGTCACTGAAAAAACTAAAAAAACAAAATACCCAAAAAATGTTTTTTATACTGCATACTGCACAGAAAAGGGATACATAACATATTTTAATGCATTTTATTTTTTACTTGAATACAATTCTAACTTTAGAGAAAAACTGCTAATATAAAAAGTTTCTAATAATATTAATACAAATAATATTAAAGGGAGTTAATCATTTGCCCCCCGCAACCGTATGCGAAATGTAAAACAATTTTTAAAACATACTTTTGTGAGTGTATGTCACATACAAAATTTCGACGTTCTTTACTCATCCTCAAGAAAAAAATCAAAAACCCCCTTGGGGGGTGAACACTAGTTGTCGCCATCTTATAAGGAACTACTCTGTGGGTAAAGTTTATGATAAGCGCTGTGTAGATTTCTTTGTGATCGGTTACATTTAAAAAGCACATCATATTTTTCTCGCTTATAAGCGGTGATTCACAAGCTCCGGCAACATGCGTGCTACGTGATCATCAAAATAAAGACAAAACGCTGGCATGTATAAGTAACAAGCGCCAGCGTTCTACGTGTTCGTACTCCTGGCGCTTGTTACTTGTATGCCAGCGCTTTGTCTCTATTTATGTGATTACGTAGAGCGCTTGTTCCCGGCGCTTGTGAATCAGTGCTTATAAGCGAGAAAAGTATGATCGTGCTTTTAAATGTAACCGATCTATACACCGCTTGTTTGATTTTGCCGACCTGCGAACAAGAATTTATAAAACATTGTTTTCCAGTTTTGCATGCGCTGGTAAACTTTCATTCAATATTTTTGTTGATCAAATTGCTGTTAAATTATTTCAATGTAGGTGGTTTATAAAATATAGTAGGTAATTTTTGTTGTGTTTAGATACTTTGGCTTAGAGGGGGAGCAAATTTGACATAAAATGCATCCTACAAACATCACCCCTGTGCACGTGATAGCACCCCTTAAGAATGTTTTAAGTGTTTGAGGGGTCAAGTGACACATCAATTTAAAGGTTTTTTTCATTATCTACATAACCACCATATTATTTTTTGGTTTTGATTAATTTTTAATGAGAAATTTAACATGTACAGTTTTCAATTAGCATGAAAATCTTCTTTCAAAAATGTGTTAAATGATTGAATTATTCTTCACTTTTATCATCAATTTAACAGAAACTATTACCATTGCTATTACTCTTTTTTGTTATTGCTTTTTTATTGTTTGAGATTACCCGGCCGGCCTAAGTTCATTCTCTACATAACCACTATATTGTTTTTTGGTTTTCATTAATTTACAAGAAAAAATCAGTATGAAACAAACAAGTTAAAGCAACACAAAAAATCAGTTTTATTTAATGAATTGTTTAAAATGAGCGCCGTTAACTTGCAAACAATAATAGTCTGTTTTTAATTTGTCTCCTAACATTATTAAACATCCGGTGTTATGGATTGGCATTCTTAGTACAATACGTTGATATAATACTTCTATTGTTTCGGTCTGTGTAGCGGATACTCGCGATTTCAAATGTCCCCACAGAAAAAATCCAAGGGATTCAAATCAGGTGGTCTAATGTAGCCATTCTACTGGACCTCTTCTACCATTCCAACGCACTGGAAAATGTTCATCCAACAAATATCGCACATGAACAGTATAGTGTTGGAAAGTTAATTTATTTTCTTTTCAATTGTTGGCGTTTTCTAGAATATCCGTTATCTTTGGGTCAATTGTATTTGCCAATAATTGTAAATATGTGTTTCTATCTAGATTGCCTTCTATGAGAAACGGTCCAACGAAATGATTGCCTAAAATTCCTGCCCAAACTTTCAATTTTTGAGAATGCTGGCTGTACTACTCCCGGATTAAATAAGGATTAGTATCACTCCAATATCAACAATTGTGCCGATTCATTTCACCATTTAACATAAATGTACATTCGTCGGAAAAACACATACTTTAAAGAAGATGTTGGTTTAGTATGACTTGCTCACTCAGCTCTGGCAAGTGACGTAGTTTCTGGAAGACATAATGATAATTGAGGATTACGTTGGCAAAAACCGTGAAGCCACCCCTTTCCAGCTATCGCAGTTTTTTTGTTAAAAGAGTGCTTAATCTTCATTTTCTCGGCAACTTCATACGCTAAGCTTTCGTACGTCCATTGTCGTCAGTTCAAAAAAACGAGGTTCTAAGTCCAGGACATGTTTCACAATTTCAGGGTCATTGTTTAAAGTAGTTTGAAAAGAGCCAAAGCGTTTTTCAATATTAACAGCGAACTTATTTTTTCAAGAGCTGGACGACGTAAAGTTGCTGTCGGTACACTGAAAGACTTACTTGCCTTTAACCAACCTATTTCGCCTCTACGGACAGCTTGTAAAGCTCTCTCCATGTCGGCATCATTCCAAGATCCTAATGCAAAAATATCTAATCAAGTCTCTCTCAGTATTTATATAAAAAAAACTGAATCTCAAAATTTACACAATCTAAAAGTTGAAAAGATTGGATACATGCCAGTCGAAACGTCGAGTGAAATATGTACAGTGTTTCGATTACCTTAACTCCAAAGAAGGCCCAAATAATTGAGAAACTAACCTACAATAAGAAATTAAGGAGTTTTTACCATCAACTAAAAGTAACAATAGGGTGGTGTGTGTAGCTGTAGCAGTAAAGAGCGTAGCAGTTTCTGCCCCAACACTATTTCTATTATTCTAAAATTGGTGACATAATCGTACTAAAAATCTTTAAAGAATCAGACTAACTTGATCACAAATTATAAATAATTAATTAATATTAAAAAAGTTTGTGCATATTAAAAGATTGTATTTATTGTTTTTTAATTAATTATTTAAACATTTGTGATCAAGTTAGTCTAGATTTTTTAAGATTTTTAGTAGAATTATATCCACCAATTCATAGGTCTCACTGTTTGGGAATATTCACAAATAAAATTAAACTAAATATTTCATAATGTGAATATTCTAATAAATCCATTGCCAGTTCAAGTTTAAAAAAATAAAACTTATACTTCTTAACCGATAGAAATTAAACGCTAGGATTTGAACCCTCGTACGATTTAAAATATTATTAAATATTTTTTAAAATATTTTAATGTTTGGTTAAATTTTAAAAATTATTACGCAAAACGTTTTCTAGTACACATTGTTAAGTGCTCTGATAGTGGAAATAACCTAAAAACACTTTGAGGACATAAAAATGAGACTTTTCAAATTCCCCATGTTAAACAGAATGCTTCCAGATTTTCCGAGGCACACTCTATAACGACAATCAATCGCCTCAAAAATTGGGTTTCATTTCTGTTTTTCACTCCAAAACCAAACATATTGGTACGAGCTTTTATAAGACAAGTACTTCGAGATTTTATCTCAAAGTTACAACTGAAAAAATTATTCACTTACTACTTTGCCAACAGAGAAACATTTATATTGTATCTTTGATTGTACAAAGAAAATGGGTCTTCGAAACTAATGTTCTTTCCTTAACATGTGCAAATTAAGGGGGTGTATAAGAAATAATTAATTAGCCACTTTTAAAGTTGTGTTACTGTTATTTAATTACAATGTAATCCTACCATTAAAAAAAAACGTTGTCAATTATCTCATTAGAAACCTTCTCAATATGGTCTTGCTTAATATTAATAGTTAATTTCATTTTTACCATTCACAGTTTTCATCTGTTTCTTTTTTTTAGCTTCTCATGATTCATTCGTTAATAATTTGGTTCTAGTTACATTTCTCATTTTAATTTATTTTTATCATCTATAAATACTGCTAGATTAATTTATCAAATTTTATTTTTATACAGGGTGTCTGTAAAATGTCTTTACACCAGCCTACCACATATTCCTTAGACAAAAATACGCCGATTTAAGTAAACTTACTTTAGTCTAAAGTAGCTTAGTTTGGGCGCTATGCGGCTTTGAAGTTAAAAATTTGAAATTGTTTTTTTATTATAAATTTAAAATGGTTTATGCGATTTTAATGAGATTTGGCGTAGTTAGTTAATGGTATTGGACGAATGTTTTGAGAAAATTACAAAAATATTCTAATACCGGAAGTGAATGAAACACGCGTGGCTATTATGAAAATTAATACAATTTTTTTACTGTCTGTAGTAGAGGCACGAAATAATTTTTGTTTCATAAAGTATTCAAAAACGATCAAATTATGTCTCTTGTAAAATTTCCTTATTTTTATTCGTTCTCGAGAAAAACAAAAAAAATTACCTATGCTGGTGCATTCGAAAAAAAAATCATCTAATCCAGCCGCCTGTGATTTTTTCTATGAGTTTTGCATTTTCTACAAAAACGGCACTCAAGAATTGAATACTCTAATGGTTTTGCAAAATTTGTATCTTAATAATCCTCATTTGATTATTTTACACAAAAATCATTTAAAAAATTAAGTAACTATAAAATGAACACAAATAATGTCACAAAAACTGTTCCAAGTGTTCTCCATTTACACGCATACAAAGATTTATACGACGAAGGAAATTAAATTGTACTCTTCGCAACATTTCTCTATCACCTCTAAGGTCATTTATAGCACGTTGAATACGTTGCCATAGTACTACTTCATTAGCCACTGGCGTTTTGTAAACTACGGACTTAAGATGTCCCCATAAGAAAAAATCAGCTGGTGTTAAGCCTGGAGAACGTGGTGGCCAATTTACAGGAGCGTTATTCGTCTAACAAATCTGGCAATGTGTTTTGTAAGAACTGCAAGTAGATGGCTCCCGTTAATGTTTGAGGAAGAATAACAGGACCAACAATAAAATCGTCGATTATTCCAATCCACACATTAAGTTTAAATTCGCGTTGAAAATGGTTTATCTTTATGGCATACGGGTTTTCAACGGCATAAACGTGTTCGTTATGGGAATTAGTTACCTCTCTTCTTGTAAAACAAGTTTCATCCGTAAACAAAATAGTGTTGCTAAAGTTTAAATCTGCTTCTCTTTGCCTATTAACAAAGCGACAAAAATCCAAACGCATTTCAAAATCATGTTCTAAAAGATCTTGAACTGTTATTTTATAATATGGTTATAGCAACTGTTCTCTAATTATTGCATGGACCACATCTTTACATACTCCTAGTTCCCTACCTATTTGTCTAGTACTTATTTCTGGATCTTCTTCAACACGTTCTAAAATTTCTTCTTCAACTTCAGGAACCCTTACAAAACGCTGCCTTCCATAATCAGCGGTTGCAGGAGCAAAGCGACCGGTCTCTCGAAGACGTCGCTCAACGGCAGCGAACTTTGGGTGACTTGGTACTCGACGATTTGGAAACCTTTCAGAATACACCCTAACACATTCTCGAGTATTTCCTTCACAAAATCCAAATAGCAATAGCATATAGGTATATTCTTGATTGGTGTATTGTAACGCCATGATAAATCACCAAAATTAAGCCTTGTAAATTATTATTAGAGCACCTAACAAACTTTTGAACACTAATGACAATTCAGGTATTTTAGATTTCACACTATTATTATTTAGCCATGCGAAATTCATATGTTTGTGATAGAAATCATAGGCGACTGGATTACCTTATGCTTTTTGGAACGCACTACCATAAACTCTTTTTTTCGTTTTTCTCGAAAACAAATAAAAATAAAAAAATTTTTTACAAGACACATAATTTAATCGTTTTTGAATACTCTATCGAATAAAAATTATTTCGTGCGTCTACTACTGATAGCAAAAAAATTATGTTAGTTTTCATAATAGTTATGCGTGTTTCATTCACTTTCAGTATTCGTATATTTTTGTAATTTTCTCAAAACATTCGTCCAAAAACATTAACGAACTATGCCAAATCTTATTAAAATCGCATAAACCATTTTAAATTTATAATAAAAAACGATTTCAAATTTTTAACTTCAAGGCCGCATAGCGCCCAAACTAAGCGACTTAGGACTAAGATAAGTTTACTTAAATCGGCTTATTTTGGTCTAAGGAATATGTGGTAGGCTTGTGTAAAGACCTTTTACAGATACCCTGTATTTTATTTCTTATTTCATTCCGATTCCTTTGTCTGTATTATATATTTCATTGAATTTATTTTTTCTCAATAATTTTGATAACCAACATTTTCTTATTTTCTTCATATTATTTGTTCGTTTTTTACAGTACCAATTTATGTTTTCCTGCAGTTTTTTAATGTTCTTCTCAATTTTCTTGTTTTTTATTCATATTTTCATTTACATCTGACCCATACATTTTTCTCTTAAAATTTTGTAAAACATTAAAACGTAATCTAAATTTTTGAAACTTAATTAAATTTTCTTTCATTCATCAATATTATTACATCTTTCATACATTAAATTAGTTACGTTGACGTTGACAATTTTTTTACTCCAATATTTCGTTGATTTTTCAAACTTTGCTAGAATTAACTTTCTCATTCTATCTATAATCATCTTTTCAATTTTTTTTATTGTTTTTAGTTTTTATCTATGTACGAGTTCTTATAGTATTAATATTTCTCCATTTATTATTTTCTTTCGTATGTATTTATCAATATTGGTTCTTCTTCCAGTTTTTCTCAAGGTTCTTGTTTAATTGATATAAATTCTATAGTAAGTTGTTCATGCTTAAATTTTTCCAAATTTAAATAAAATCCAAAATTATTTCTAAATTATTCAAATTTTGTAAAAATTATTAATTTTGGTTTTTTACTTTTTGGTGTTTTTACTAATATAATTTAATTAATATTTTCTTTCAAATTATTTTTAGGGTCGCAGTTTTACAGAAACAGAAGTTCGCGACATTTGCGCTTCAGTCTTACGAGGTATTTTACTATTTACAATTAAATACACATTATCCACAACTCCGTATAAAATTAGGTATTTAAAAATATTTATTATTTAGACCAGTTAAACGACTTGGCAGCAACATTAATAGGTCCTCCAGGACCACCAGGTCGAAGTAAGCCTGGTAGACCAGGTCCACCTGGTTTACAGGGGCCACCAGGTACTTTTCACACTCAGTTTATCAACCAACACTAACATAGCTTTTTCATTGTTTTTCACACCATATCACTAGTAGACACTGACATAATCACCGCCTTATAGTAAATAGATGAACCATTTCGTATAAACCATGGACTAATATTGGAACATTGCATGCAGAACGTATGGACGAATTAACGCTGGGATTACGGGGCCCTCCTGGGCCCCCAGGGCCATCACGAACTGGGACGCCTGGAAAATCGGGGTCCCCGGAATCCCAGGTTAGCTTTCATTGCTTTATTCATAACCTTCATGAAATACATTCTTTTAAACAATATACATCGGATTATTTTCATACTTTGCTTAATTAATGTGTAGGTGATCAAGGGCTGCCTGGTCTTCAAGGAGAAAGAGGATTTGTTGGATTACCAGGTCCACCGGGACCTCCTGGATCAATGGGCTTCCCAGGAGATAGAGGAGAAAAAGGAGACAAAGGAAGTGAAGGCGTTGGAGTCGAAGGTCCAACTGGTCTAAGAGGATTACCAGGTAAAGCCTTATTTAAAATTTGAACAAAAATTAGACAAATTTTTTAGGCCCAACAGGGCCTCAAGGAATAGGGATACCGGGTCGAGCTGGAGAAAGAGGCGAACCAGGACGGCCAGGTAAACTAATTGAGATTTACATTATGCTACAATGTTAATTATTAACTGCTTTAAGGAGTAATTGGTTTAAGAGGTGCTCCTGGTGCACAAGGACCTCCAGGGTTTTGCGAATTTTGCAATTATCAAAATTCTCAAGGATATCAACAATTTACGGCTCGAGTGGCTGGAAATACTAAAGGACCATAAACAATCTATTAGTAATATTAATTGAATTGGTGATAATTTAGACGTAAGATTTAATTAATTTTATATCGTGAACCAACACTGCTTTATACACTGCCAACTTTTGTTACACGTTAGTTAAATGTATATAAGCACATAAAACATAAAAATACGTCAACTTCTAATTTTTATAACATTTTATTAAAATTTCAAAGCTAACATAAACAAAATAAGATTGTTACTGTACGTTATCAGTTTTCATTTTGTAATTGCGTAATATAATTATATTTTAATAATAATTATTAATACAAAATTTTATTACACTTTTAAACAACTTGTACTTTTGCAAATTTTAATTTTGTTTAATTGTTAAATTATGACCGAATAAATAAATAAAATATGTTTAGGTTAAAATAAATGTTTATTATTGGCTCTACACCATAATCTATCAAAGTTGATACATGAACACCGCATCAGCCATCCAATAAGTCCAAATCAATAGCAAAAAGTAAGAACCCTTCTTGATGAAAGCAGGAGTTATCAAGATTACCATTAAATTTATTGCTTTTGTGACAAATGGTTAGTTTAAAAATCAGGCGCCACTTACGCACAGTAGCAAATATCAGAGGGTATATATATATATATATATACAAGGTGGCCATTAGTGCGAGGAAAGGTAGATATATGGGAAAATATTGGGGTTAGAAAAAAACTTTTGCAATGAAAGTTGTGCAAATAAATGAGCTGCAAATTTTACAATTATTTTCGTTTATACAGGGTGTTCCATAAAAGTGAGACATACCAAAGTTATGTTTTTTTAAATGGAATTACACATTTTTTATTACAAATTTGGATTCCTTGGAAAATTTTAATGTATTTTTATGCATTATACATAGTGTCTAAAATGGAGGGTTTTCGCATTGTTTCACTTTTTTCGGAAAAATTAACTTTGCACTTGGATTTTAGCTGAACAACAGGAATTGCAAAAGGCGACATTGTAATTTGCACTTATGATTGTTTAATGGGAGGTATTATCTTAACCATAATATAAATGTTAAATTTTAGCTTACAAAATAAATTAACTTAAAAATTGACTACTCATTTGTTCTTGGCACTACTTACAGATTCGTAAAAAGTTTTTCCTTGAGTTTTCCTTGTATTCTAAGAATAATAATTTTTGAGTACGTTCGTTGTTAGTATAAATATTTTTATTTACCCTTTATTTATAATTTCTACACCAGTCAATTAATGTTAGTAATTTGGTGATTGTATAAAATATAAATTATGAGTAAGATTTCGTATTCAATCGAGAAGATTCTTATCATAACTCAATAAAGTCTGATAAAAGAATTAATTATCATACCTACTTGATTTTGATTTTTTCTGAACCCTATCTCGAATCAAGAATGATTTAACTACAAAAATTTAATACATTTTTAAAAAGTTTAGTAAATTAATTATGACTTAAATGATTACTACTTCATGTAATAATTTATTATTATCCTGATGAAGCCAATATCTCATTGGCGAAATTTTGAAAATAAACATTTTACTAATTACCAAATTGCCACAGTCTAATTTCAAACAACATAACTTTATTACTAACGTTATCACAAATTTCTCGACAGTGAAGTGAAGATGTGATCTTTTTTTAACATGGGTAAACTACTATCTACGTAATAAGCAACTATTACTGCAAATTACTACTACATCGTAGTCGCCTTTGTAATTCTTATTATTTAATGTTATTTATATATTGATTTACTCATCATTGCTAAATATTTAGCCTTCAATAGTTATTTGTATTACTAGGACCAGAAACTGACCTATTGCGAGTGCGAGGATGGTTTGCAGGCCATTTTTAAATACTACTGTATGCCAAAACCTTTTCGGCTAGTAGCTGTCAACACAGTCATTTTGGCATGTATTAAAATGTGTTTGCGTTTAAAAGACCTCAAAATCCTTCAAAATATGATGTAAAAGAGTACTGCAACATATTATTTACGTATTTCAGCATGAGAATTATTGTATTGAGTCATGAGTATAATGTGATATTGCCAACATTTAGTAACTTTTTCCGGTCGCTTGATGCAAAATCAGTGATTATGAACGGAGGACCGACCAACTATAAGTTTAGCTATTTAATTTGTATTTAGGAGAGCTTAGAGAGCATTCTTGGAAAATTTCATAGTATTTGAACGACATTAATTTTTTTCGACTTCTACGTTATTTTTAAGTTATTAAAAATCTGTTCAACGGTTATGTTTAAGATACTTTAAAGTACACTTCTGTAAATTTTGAATCGGCCATGTTGAATTTTAATAGATAAAAAATTTTGTCAAATTTGAATCGGGCATAGTTAAAAACATACAACAAGATACTTTTGATAACATTTCAACAGATTTGAATTTTTGACTTTGAGATGCCATTTTAGCGTAACTATTTGTATGACATAAAAGTTTTACTAAGAAAAGTTGATTTTTTAATGTCCTCTATAACCCTTTTAGCCTGGAACACATATTTTGTGGCACCATGCATATCTTTTTTTTTATTAATTTTGTTTCATTCGACAATTCATCGTCACTTTTACCACTGGAAAAAACTATAAGTAATTAGTGAAATATATAATCATTAAAATAATTCTATATCATGTACTCAATACATTTTCTCTACACGTAAGAGTAGAGGGAGAAAAAAATGAACCGCATTATTAATTTTGACCTTTTCTTATGACAAATCCAGTGGAATTTTGCTCTCACTTTTTCCATACTCGATTACTTCTAGTGTCCTATCTATTAACACTACAGACTTTTTTTTTGTAAAAACTTCATGTTCACTATGTAAGTGAAGTTTACCTTTGTTTACTTGAAAATACAAATTAAGTATTTTTTCACTTATAATTGCACAAGAGTTTTGTATTTTGCAGAGTAAATTTTGGTTGTTTAATGAAAATCTGTTGTCTAGCAATTTGACGAGAAAAA
Organism: Abscondita cerata; assembly: GCA_030710515.1. Classification (NCBI taxonomy): domain Eukaryota; kingdom Metazoa; phylum Arthropoda; class Insecta; order Coleoptera; family Lampyridae; genus Abscondita; species Abscondita cerata. The sequence continues at coordinate 81,967 of JALBCR010002084.1, forward strand.
TTGTCAATTATTAAAAACGCGACACCGAATGGCACATGGTTGAGGTCAATAATTATCTCGAGTGCAATTCGGTAGAGCGTTTTTAGGTTGACAGTTTTTCGAATCAAATTGCTAAAGAAAACAGATTTGAATTTAAACAACACAAATTTACTCGCTAAAATACAAATCTCGAGTGTAATTCGGCAGGACAATTTAATGAATACAAAAATTAGAACACGCCAAGCTATTTATTTTGGATACATATACATTTTAGTTTAAATAAACTGTGAGATTGGCAACTTTAAATATCAATGGAAACCGCGATAATTGGTTAAAAAATTGTAAGTGAAAAAATCACTAATGTATTTGTCGTTGGAAAAGTTTGCAGGTAAATTTTGTCAAAGTGACAATTACACTGCGCCATATGCGATTTTTTATACATGAATTAAATTGTTCTATTAAAAATTAACGAACTAATAATAGCTATTTATTGTATATGTGTTTTAGTAGGCAGATTATCCACGCAAGAATTTATAATCGCGAGAACGAAGTTCGGGCGTTTATTTTTCTTAGGGGATAATATGCCACTAAAACACGAATGCAATACAAGATTTTATCCACAATCAAATCAATTTAATTGAAAATAAGTAATCTGACAGTTCTAAAATTTCAATGTAATAGCAAATATTAGAAAATTTAGTGAAACTTTGGGCGGCTTTGCATTATTAGTTGCTAGGATGCTTGTTTATTAAAACAATATTTGTGAAAAAATTAGAAATCGTTTGTGTGCGTCGTTTTGAAAAATGTCAGAAAGTGATTCTTTGCCGGTAGAAATTAAAGCAGAAGCTGAAGAAATAACCCTGCAACTGTTGCCGGCCAAATCTAAAGATGCATACATAAAAGAATTTGCTACCGTTAATGTATGGAGAGAGAAAAAAGGTGCAAACATCATAAACGAGGACTTATTTTTTAAATGTAAGAAGCAAGTTTGCCTCCTCGTCGATGTGGACGAAATATTCAATATTAAGAGCAACTTTGAATGTGCATAGTAATATTGACATATCAAAATACGGCAAATTAATTGCTTATCTCAAGAACCAATCAAAAAACTACAAGGCAAAGAAGGTAAAAGTGCTTGAGAGGGGACACATCGAACAATTTTTGAAAACAGCATCTGATGAAAAGTACTTAATGATGAAGGTACAACCAATTTTCTTTTCTTTTGTATTGGTATCTTAATTATTTTAAATATTTCTAGGTTGCTGTCATAATGGGTGTTTGTGGAGGTTTACGATGCAATAAACTTAAATATTGAACATGTGACAGATAAAGGATCTTTTATCTACGTGTCCATCCCAGAAATAAAGACCAATATGTCAAGAAGTTTCACTGTATTAGACGAAGGATTCTCTGTTAATGTTATGGAGATATGCAAGAAATACATACGCCTACGTCCTAAAAGTACTATTTCGCAGGGAAGATTTTTTTGCGATATATAAATTCAAAATGCACCGTGCAACCTGTGGGAATTAACACTATTTCCAGAATCCCCTCACAGATTGCTTCTTTTGTTGGCTAATGCTGGTGATGATATTCTCACTCTTAAGAGGCACGGAGCGTGGAGGTCATCTAGTGTTGTTGAGGGGTATATAGAAGAAAGCGAGTCAAATAAAATCGATATTGCTAGAAAAATTCAAGGAAAATCCAGCACAATGCAAGAGATCTCCGCGATGCAGTCTTCCTCAAACGTGGTTTGTGTAAATGTAAATCCTGATATTGCAAATAAGTTTACTTTTGATGTTAACGTGAATGTTAATATTAATGTTAATAAATAGCTACTAAATTTTCTGCAAATTTTTCTTGAATTTTATATATTACAAAACACTAATGTTTTATGGAATAGGTGTTATAATACGTTTTATAACGGCATAATAATAGCTCTATAATGTGGTGATTGTGGATAAATAAAATATCAATGAATAGTAATATTTTTATTTCTTTGTTGTAGTGGTTTATCCTAGCATTATAAAATCGTATTTATATAATACTAGCTGTCCCGCCGCGCTTCGCTACGCCCTGATTTTCAAAAAATCACATCTCTGAAAGTATGCGTCCGATCGCAAATTTTTTATGAAGTACCGCCTGACCGATTTTGTGCAAACTTCATATAAACCATCTACTAAATAGTCCAAACAAGGACTAAACATTTGGTTTGGATAGGTGAGCCCGTTCTTGAGTTATAAAATTACAACGAAGTGACATTGATTTTTATATAGATAGATATACTCATTACAATAAATCTTGTAGAAGCGTTACTGTTTTTCATTATTACGGTTATATAAACCAAAATAAATTTAAAAAATTTTGAACTTTCTGTATTTACTACACCGAAGAATACAAATTAAGAACGGACTAAAAGTAGTGTAGAACATACGAGAACCGAAACACGTCGTGTTCGAAATGCATTTTTGACCTCATCGGAAGTGAAAACATAAAAATAAAAGTCGTTTATATTTATAAACAAAACCCGCACGAAACCTCTCAATATAATTATAGCAGATTGCTGATGTAGGTAAAGCTCACCATCTTATCTGTAAATTAATATTTTGTTATTCAACAATATTCAAATATGTTACTTCTAAATTTAAATCTCAAAGGGTTTTATAATACTTTTTTCCGTCGACCTCATTATAAAATTGAGTTTTACGTACTCCCAGAATAATCATAAAGTAACACTTTTTTAAATGTAATACTTTTCGTCCGCAAACACTTTTCGTCCGCAAACATCTGTCAATGTCAATTATTATTTTATGTCAAATTAAATAAAGTCGAAGTAACCAGTATGAAAACCCATTTTTTAAGATAGGATGAATTTAGTGACTACATAGGATATTACAGTACTTTAGGTACATACTGAAATATTTTAGATACTGCAGAATATTGTTTGTTTACTTCCATTTATAACCTCAATTTCTCAATCCCACACAACTTTGAACAGAAACAATTTGTTGTTCAAATTACAAGTAAATGATTTTAAGTGCTTTGAAATGATATTAATAAATTGTTTATAGTTTCTACAATGTGCGAAGCGTATAGAAGAGCCTGGTTGTAATCTCACAATACTTGATACATTGTTTTCAATATGTAACACTTTAACTTCTTTAAAGTTATTCATTTATAAGGTAAGACAGAATTCATACGACTTGAGATTGCTTTAGACAATTTTATTAGGTAACATTTTGATACAGAAGCGGAGTTCCGATACAAAATTTTCACGATCATAAAATACAAAAACTTACAGTAGAAGTGAGTTAATTATGGGTACCTTTCTATTTGTTAAAGAATAGCAATAGAATTATTTTAATGGATAGAATTTATTGTAACTTATGTTTAATGTTTAATGTTTAGGAACACTGGATTTTGAGTTTGTTAGTTATAGATATAAGATTTTGAGAGTCACTGATGAGTAAGGCGTGTGACCAAAACAAAAAGAAGTCGTTGTAAGAATTAACGTTTGTTAATTAAAATATATTCAAGTATATTCAATTGGTTATGGGCCCAGACCGCGTTAAATAAGTTTGCCAATACGTTTGTTAATTAAATTAAGAAGAAAGGTAAAGAAAAACTGCTCTAATAGGTGAAGAGAAGATTGCAGGTTAGAATAAGTATTGGAAAACGCGGGAAAACATATATTATGGATCAAGGCGAAAATACAACCGTGCTTATTAAATTAGAAGGTACGAAAAATTGGAATGTGTGGAAATTTCAATTAAAAGTACTTCTGAGAGCCTTGGATTTGTTTGAGATTGTTAACGGTACAACTGTTAAACCGGAACAGGAAGATGTAAGTGCATGGCTGAAGAAGGATGCGAAGGCACAGAGTGTAATTGTTACACGTTTGTCTGAAAACGCAATGATTCACGTAATTACCTGTGAGACATCTGCACAGATGTGGACAAAATTACTGAGTGTGTTTGAACAGAGTTCAAATGTAAGTGTGCACCTTATTCAGGAACGATTTTTCGCATATAAGTATGAAGGTGAAGGAATGTCACTGCATGTAGCGAAATTGCAGGAAATTAATAATCAATTAAAACAACTAGGTCATGGTGTTTCAGATCAAATGTTAATAACAAAATTATTAATGTCGTTACCAGGTGATTATAAGCACCTGGTCTCGGCATGGGAATCTGTTGCACAGGAACAACAAAAGCTAGATGAGCTAATAGCAAGACTCTTAGTAGAAGAGGAACGATTAAAGAATCGAGAGGAAAACACTGCATCGGCATTAGCATCTAATAGTGCACGAGCAGGAATGGAGTGCTACAAATGTGGCAAACAGGGCCATTACCAAAGGGATTGTCGAAAAACAGATAAGAGGATAAACCTATATGTTTTTACTGCAAGAAACCGGGACACTTTATAAGTGTATGCCGTTATAGACTACAGAAACAGAATAAAAGTAAAGAAGAAAGAAGTCAAGCAAGACTAAGTAATGCCTTTGTAGTTTCTGGATTGGACAAACAAGCATCAAATAATTGTTGGTATGTTGATACTGGTGCTAGTGAACATATGTGTTATGTGAAAGAATGGTTCATCAACATGAAGGACTTGCCAATTGATAAGATGGTGATGATTGGAAATGGAAGCCTAATTAAAGCCAAAGGGATTGGTCAAATAAACTTAGAAGCGTACAATGGTGAGTCTTGGATTACAACTACTCTAAACAATGTGCTGTATGTGCCAGAACTAACAGTAAACCTATTCTCGGTGAGTAGTGCTGTAGATAGGGGATATGAGTTTACGTCAAATGCTGAACAATGTATGTTAATGAAAAGTAAAGTAATAGCAGCTGTTGGTGAAAGGAATGGAAAAATGTATGTTATGAAATTTCGATTGAATGACAAATGTTTTAATGAAATAGCCAATATAAGTAATGTTGTAGAAAGTTTAACCGTTTGGCATGAGCGATGTGCTCACCAAAACATTCAACAGGTTAAAAGCATACTAGAGAAAGAAGGCATTGAGTATACTAACGACCAACAAGGAACCTGTGTGGCATGCTTGAAAGGTAAGCTGCATAAGTTTCCATATTATCAGAGTGAAACTAAAATTGTTGAGATAGGTGAGCTTGTGAATGTAGATTTATGTGGCCCTATGGAAGTGACCTCGCTAGGAAAGTCAAGGTATTTTTTGTTATGTAAAGATGATTATTCTCATTATAGAACAGTGTATTTTTTGAAAAATAAGCATGAAACTGTAGACAAGTTAAAACATTTTATTAAACATGCTGAAGTAGAAACAGGCCGTAAAATAAAAGTCTTACGTTCTGATAATGGAACGGAATTTATAAATAATTCTATGGAACGTTTTCTGCAAGAACATGGAATTAGACATCAGACTTCAATAGTGTACACTCCTGAACAAAATGGGAAGATAGAAAGAGAAATGAGAACGGTGGTGGAGGCAAGCACGAACAATGTTACAAGCAAAAGAGCTAGGAAAGGAGTTTTTGGGCTGAGGCAGTAAATTCATCAGTATATGTATTGAATCGAACCGGCACAAGCACTGTCAAAGGAAAACACCATATGAACTTTGGAGTAAAAGGAAATTTAACATTAATAATCTAAAAGTATTTGGCCTGGAAGTGTTCGCTCATGTACCGAAACAAAAGAGACAAAAATGGATTCAAAAGGAGAAAAAGGAATTCTAGTGGGCTATGGAGAAGATACAAAGGGCTACAGAATTTATTTTCCAACTAGGAAATCTGTTGAAATTAAGAAAGATGTAGTTTTCACCATAGACAAAGCAGAGGATTCAATAAAGACTAACAACAGCATTGAAATGGACAAATTAGTTGAAGAAAATTTAGAAGTTGCAAGCGAAGAAAGTGATGAAGACAGAAAAGATAAAGAACCTCAATGTGAATCACAAGTTGAAGAAACAATTGATCAAGAACCTCACGCAAATGGTGTGGCGGATCAAAATTGTGGTGAAGAACTTAGAACACGAAGAGAAACAAGAATTCCTTCTTGGTTAAAGAATTATGAAACAAATTTTTTATGTGTAGGAAGAGAACCAGCAACATATCATGAAGCTATGGAAATGAGTGATGCAAGTAAATGGAAAGAAGCTATTCTTTAACACTATTACTGTATTTGATTGATGTAAATAAGTAATAATGCTAATGGAAAACACAAGAACAGTAATTACTTGTGAAAAATCATTTGAATATTGATTCTGTCGCAGGAAAAAACAAAAATAGAATCATATAAGCAATCAACATTACTGGGTTCAAGATTTATTCGTACACAAAAACAAGGTGAATTTCACAGTTTTCAATAAGCTGAAAGAAGATTATTACATTTTTTGAAACATTTTCGGAGTGAATCAAAAAACTACGTTTGCATACTTTCTTACGGTCAGGCAATATTTTTATTGAATATAAAATGATTATAAGTCTGACCACGGTACAAACTCAGTCTTATAACTATTAGTAAGAATCGACTTTAATGTGTTTAATAGGAGAAACTTCATTACATCTTTGATCATAAACAATTAAAGAAATGCATTAATTTTGAGGGTAGGTTTCCAACTATAACTACATTTTTAAATATACTTCAAAATAACACTACCTAAATGTAATTTTTATTATTTTAATAAATTATAAAAAAGTACATGTTTTACCTATTACCTATCATAATCAAGTGCTCTTATAAAATTATGTGATTGTTGTAAACAAATGCTTTATCGGTACAATATTCGAACGCGGAAAGCTTTTATTTCCTTTAATAAATTTTGACACAAATGTTACAATACTGAACGGTGAAGTGAACATTAGGTACAGTAAAATCAGAACAAACGTAAAATTTTTGTTTAAAATTACTAAACATTTTGTTTTCAGTAAACGGTAATAAATAGAAAATTAATTAATTTAAGCTCAACGGAAAAAATTAATATGTACCTCGGAAAAAAGTGCTTTTTAATAACCTCGCCTGTTTGCTTGCCTCGGCCAGCAAATTCAGTCTCGTACATAAAAGTGCACTTTTTTGTCCTTGTTACATAAATAACTATTTTATAATTTGCTTCTGTAATTTTTTCATTATAAAAGCAATCTGCGTTGTATAATGAGCCATAACGTTACCATTATAGCACGCTGTTTTTATATTTGCTTGGTTGGTAAGACTGAATCACTGCAACTAACCCAAACTCCCAATAAATTTGACATAATGAGTTTTATAACAAATTGCGTGATTTGTGGTTATTAATGTGGAGTTTGTGGAATAATCATTTTTATGTTTAAAATATTTCAGATACGCATATTCTGGTAAGTATATTAAACCCTTACTTTCCTTTTATTTTCAAGCATAATTGATTTTATTCTTCTCCAGGAAAGTACGAGACAAGGTTTGTCAATGTTTTGGAAAAAAGACAACAAAATTGGATTAATCATCTTGTATTATATTTTAAGGCAACAACTAATGTAGTTATAATGCATGCTGTTTGCAAGTAAATGAATCAAAGTGGAAGCATGTTTGACGAACATCATTATTTTAACAATAAGTTTTGCAACACCTAGTTTCGACTCCTGTTAACAATCACATTCGATGATTATAGCCATCTAAGTGTTATCAAAAGTAAAATCTTGAATCGCCTGCTGTAAGTTCGCAAGAGGTTGTACAATAGCAAACAAACACCTAGAATTACTCATTTGTGGAAGCGTTGATTGTAGAAAACGGCCAAAGTATTGGTTGTTATAAGGAAATATGAGTTTGTAATGAATATAACAAGAAAAGTATTTAAGACAATAACCTAATAATAAATTAAGATGCATTTCTTATGTAATAAATTTTAAATGTCTATCCAGGTTTAGTTAAGACAATTTTATCATGGTCAAAATTTGTACTGTAACCATACGCTTAATAAATAATGGACAAAATTGGGTTTTATTATTGCTACTATTGTGATTTCTTAATCACAACAGTGTGTTATATTTGTTTGCTTTTGAGGCGCTTAAGGTGATAGTTGTAAATAAAAGATTTAATGTTAAAGAGTTTCAAGTTGGGTCATAAAGATAACTATGAAAAAGAATCTATTAAATAAAGTGATTTAAGAAGAAACATTTGTTATAAACTAAAACTTATATTTTCCTTCGTAACAATATGTAACTTGCAAATTATCAAAACCTTAGATTAATTAACAATGGAAGAAAAGCAATAGCTTCTATTGCAATGTTTGCCCTTGTATAGTGCAATTATTGTATACATTATAATTTATAACAACATTTGCAGCACCACTTGCATTTATTAAGACCTGGATAGGTTTTATTGCTCTCACTGTCATCGCAATTAATGTCTGTGGTATGCAAAACATTACTAATGGTCGAAGGTATATTTTTAGAACATCCAGGTTGATCCATTTCATTTTGTTCTGATACAAACATCCTAGATATATTTATTTTGTTTTGTACTGAAGAATCGACATATCCCTCAGCAACAGAAGAGGACTTCCAGCCCCCATGACGTTTTAGGACGAACAAGTCACTGCCACAATTTGCAACATGTGTGGCACTAGATCTTCTAAAACAGTGACCTGTGTATAATTGTGGGTGAGGTAACTGGAGGTATGTCGCAATGTTTTTAGATATTTTTCCCATCATATTGATACCAATTGGACTACTGATGCAGTGAGCATTCCGATAAGTGAGGAAAAATCAATGGGTGGTAACATGATTCGGTCTAAGGCTAAAATATTTTTTAATCAACTCAATCCAGGTTATATCTGTAATTGCAAATTTTCTTGGTATATAGTTTTTTGTTTTAGGAATCGAAACAATAATTCTGTCGGATTTAATTTCCACATCTTCAACACATAACTTGGTCAATTCTTCACGTCTGCAGGCACTATTATATCCGATTATTAAAATTACCTAAATTAATTACAAAAACAATTAGTTTTGTTTATATATTGTTTAAACATTAGTAGTTAACTACCTTAATTGTTTGCTTTAAATTAATTAATAATTTAATTATAAACTTTATTATTAAAATAATAAATTTGTTTATGTCATCTTCTAAAATCTTAGATTTTTTGGGCATGTAACCAACAGAAACCCTTTTTAATAAACCCTGTAACTTTTGATATTGCGAAATATCTATATTTTTGCACAGATTCAAGCAGGATCTTATCATTGAGTAAGTTGCCCATAATGTAGACGACTTGTATGTTTTACTTTGTAATTGAAAATATGCTAGCAGTGCATTTTCTGATATATTTTTAACATGATTTTCTTCACACTATTTTGTAAACTTTTTGTACTGCTTTTCATAAAGGTGCCGTGACTTATCGGGAATTATTGAAATTGCAACATTTGGGCAATTTCGCGAATCTCTGGTGGAGCCTCTAGATTTATATCGTATTTTTATTACACAATTTTATTTATTTTTTAAATAAATGCGCAAATTATAAAAACTAGTATAAAGAACTCGTTTATAAGTCATTTATAGCACTTGTCCATTAAAACACTCGCCGCTGCGCGGCTCGTGTCTTAAACTTGGACGCGTGCTGTAAGTGATGACTTAAAAAACTCGCGTTCTTTAATATACTATTATAAAATGTAAAATAAAGGTACAGATTTGTAGAAATATAATTTCTGTAATTGCTTGCTACCGATTTATCAATAACTGAAATTTCAATTAACATGTTTTACAGTAATTACATAATTTGTTAAACAACGAAAACAAATGTAACTTAAATATGACTCGACGTTTTAACATAGGTTTTAATTAAAAACTGAAAACTATGAAATATTTGTAATTACGCCACCTGGTAGGTAATGTTGTTTCTCAGTACAGCTTAGAAACTTGAACACGAATTTGATTATAGTTTAAGCAATGTCCGCTATTATACAAATCGCTAAAAACTTTATGCGCAGCCTTATTCGGAGCGTAGCATAAATGGGAGCATAGTTTAGCATTATTTTTCTGTGGTTTAGTGGACCACCGCTGGACAACGTGATTATAATATGCACACATTACAAAAAGCAGTTAAATTAATGTAACGCAATGCTCACTGGTAATGTGGTACTTATGAACACAATTTTACTTTTAATTTAACAATTGTGACATGTTTTAGTTTGACATAATCTGTTATATAAATATCGAACTGCTTTAATGAAAACATTACAATGTAACATTGTAAGGATTTACGAAAAACCGTAAATACTTACAAACAACTGTAGCTTACAGTAACACACAAAATTGAATTTTTCACGATACTTTATTACACTTTATTATTTTTCTTTTTAATTAATAACGTATAAAAATATATATGTAAATTCACAGAGAAAGTTATTTATAAAGAACGGAACGGTAACTGGGAACGTTTCGCGTCGCCTGCTAATGCTCGAATATGCTGACTTTACGCCGCCGTCGCCAACGGACTTCACAGAATGGTATTCGCTTCGTCAGCGTCTATACAGCCCCTGCTTAGATACAGGTCGTTTCCCTTAACATTGATTACAGTCAGCTAACCTGACACTATTCAAGTCCACCTGAATCTACGTACGAATCCTGAAATCAGAACAACAGAAATCATTAGTGACTTATTTCACTGTATTTAAGATGAATAAACTATTCATCTTCTTCGGTGCTCATCTCACTAGATGAAACACTCGTAACAAAAGGTAACCTTTCTGAAGGGTGTATCTCCGTATAAGGTACCCTTGATCGTTTGGACCCCGGTAATAACGATCGTTATTCAAAATTTTCGTGACAACGAAAGGTCCTTTATACTTAAGTTCAAGATTTCTGCTCTGACCGTCATTAGAGCCCTTATTGACTTGTACCACATGTTGGCCAACAGAATACGTAACTGGTTTAGCATGCTTTTTGTAGTAACGTTCTTTTTCGTATTGTTGACGATCTTCCACCATTTGAGAAACGTTATTTCTCAAGGTTTCTAGATCATGACGTACGTCAGTCGTGACTAGTGCTGTTAAAAAGGCATCGTTAACGCCACGGGGACGGTACCCCAAAAATACTTCATAAGGTGTTTTGCCAGTGGTAGAACTAACCGTTGAGTTAATTCCCCACCTTACTTGACTCACGGCCTCGTCCCAGCGAGTCTCGTCTTCTGTCGACGCCGTTAGAGCCGACAGAATAGATCTATTCATCCTCTCCACTTGGCCGTTAGCCCTTGGAGTGGCGGTAGCACATAATACATGTTTGATACCCAAATTCTGACACCATGCCGTGAAGTCCCGACTCGTAAAGGCGGTCCCACGGTCAGATATCATTCTCCTGGGTACACCAAACATTTCGACAATAATATTTAAAAATTTGATAACAGGTGCTGTTTTCGTACTGGCCACAGCCTGCATGAAAACAAATTTTGTAAAAGCGTCAACAGCTATTATTAGATACGAATTTTTCCTAACACTTGTGACAAATGGCCCTAAGTGATCAATGTGTAAAGTATCCATGGGTACCTTTCCTTTTTCAATTGGGTGCAGCTCCCCTGGGATTTTTCCCGATTTACTTTTGTTATACATGCAACCTAGACATGATCTAATATAGTTGCGCACATAGTTCCGCATTGAAGAAAACCAATATCGAGCGCTGACGGCTTCAAGCGTTTTGTCAATGGCGAAATGACCAGCGCCATCGTGATAGTACATTAAAATTCTCCGCCTAGCACCTTTTGGAACAACCCACCTAAGACCGTCAGATGTCTTTCGATAGAGACGCTTATCTTTCAAAAGATAATCGTTAGGAAGCCCTTTCGTATTGCCGTCGTCTTGAGGACTTGACAGAGCATCAATTATATTCCGGCACTTGGCGTCTTGCAACTGCGCAGACAAAACCCAATCATCTTCACTTACATTTACCGGCATTATTTCAAAAAATCTGGAACTGTGGTTTCACTAGGCACATTTTCAATAGATGCCCGACTCAGGGCGTCGACATGAGCCATTTTGTGCCAGCACGGTATTCAACACTGAAATCAAATTTTTGGATGTTAAGCCACCATCTGGCAATCCTAGGTACAAGATCTCTTTTCATAAGGGTGTGAGGTAATTTCTTCAAGCTCTCAACGACAGCTAATGTTTCCAGCTCATAGGAGTGGTACTTTTGTTCTTCTTTGGTTGTACTACGACTAAAGTATTGTACAGGTTTTATTTTGTTATCAGGTTGTAACTGGAATAAGATGCCACCTAAACCAATTTTACTGGCGTCACAGTGAACTTCGGTCGGTGCATCCTATTGTATATTGCTAGTATGGGTCGTTGTACCAACTTCATTTTCAGTAACTCTTCTTTAGCCCAAATAAAATCACAATTCTTTTTCGTCAAGGAGGAAAGAAGTCGTGCTAGATTTGCAAAATTATTAATGAATTTCCTAAAATAGCTGGCTAACCCCAGGAAACGCCTAATGTCATGTACGTTCGCGGGGGTAGGAAACTCGACTACAGAATTAATTTTTTCTAATCCTGGTCTAATGCCTTGAGCAGAAATTTCGTGGCCTAAATACTGAATTTCTTTCTTAAGGAAATAGCATTTGATAATCGCAAAGTCATACCCGCATCTCTAATTAGCCCTAGGATTAATTTTAACTTCTTCAAACCTTCATCTATTGTCTTAGAAGGTACGAGTATGTCGTCGAGATAAGCCATTGCCGTGTCAAAACGTAAAGAAACAAGAATAAGATTCATAGCCATCTGAAAAACAGCAAGCGCATTTACTAGACCGAAAGGTATCCTTAGATATTCGTAGTGGCCGCCGTCTGGTGTGACAAACGCCGTCTTGTGTGTAGATTCTTCGTCAACGGCCAGATGCGAGATCTAAACTTGTGAAATATTCTTTACCTTGAAGGGAGTCTAACAGGTCATCGATTCTTGGTAGAGGGTATTTGTCTTTAATTGTTTTTCTATTAACGGCGTGATAGTTCACACACATGCGTTCTTCGCCATTTTTCTTTTTGATGAGCAGAATAGGACTCGCGAATGGGGGCTCGGACTCACAATCGATACTATTTTCCATTAGATCTTGTACAATATCCCTCACTTTTTGCCTCTCGGTAAAGGCCATCCTATAAGGTCGATAAGTAATAGGTATGTCGTCCGAAAATTTTAGCGACATTTTCGTAACATTGGTCTTGCCGATTTCATGTAAATTTACAGCAAAGCAGTCTCGATATTCGTTAAGTAGTCTAAGAAAAGTTCCGAAAAGTTCAATTTGAGATTTAACTAACTCTATATCCCGCAAGGTAAAAGATTCAAATGTTTTTATGTCTCCAATTGTCATGCATTCTAGTTGTTTTTCATTTGAATCACTATAATAACAGGTGTGAGCCCTAGCGACAACTTTGTCTTTTTTGTAACAAACATTTTCGTCGGAAATATTAATGATTGGTATCCAACACTCCTCAGCCAAATTTACAACGCAGCGAGGGATCATGTGAAACCTATTAGGGCAAAGGTCGATACTCTAAGTAAACGTAAACATCACCTGAGAAGTTGGCATCGTAAACCGAAATATGCCCCACGTGTCTTGCCGGAATTACAATTGTTTCTTTGGCACACAGCGTAACCTTTTTCGAAGGCAACCGAGCAACAGCGACCGGAATTGTTTTATCAACATCCGTGATAAAAAGACATATTTATTCCATGAATAAAAACAACAACGCTCTCATTATTTACAAACGGTTGACCAATGATAACAGAAACTTTTTGAATATGGTTGGGGACAACTAAGACAACTAAAGCAACAACATTAACTGTGGCTAAATCAACCGTTAGGCTTATAAAAGTTTTGAATTTTACAAGAACAGAACCTCCTCTGTATCCGAATAATCGGGCTATTGTTGGTTCACGTTGCAATCTTAATTGTTCAGCGTCAGACATTTTATTGTGACGGCACCACATCCGCTATCTACGTAATCTCGTAAAGGATACCCATTGATCACACAATCAATAACATAACAAATATTTGTGTCTGAAGCGTCACAGGATTTTGTTAAAGTAAAATTGGGTATACACTTACCGTCAGCCCGACGATCGTTATACTTGCGGGAAGGAGGGTGTTGTCCTACAGCGCACTTACAAGTTTTGTGACCTAGCAGGTGACACTTTTGGCACTCCAGTCGTAAGCTTGGGCACTTTGACTGATAGTGACCTCGCATCTTGCAATTAAAACATTGCACTCCTAAAGAGTCGGACTTTTGGTGGTGTCTTGTGGCCAGAGTACGTCTCAGATCAATCCTGCTTGGGACATGCTTACCAGTACTTTCCACTTTAGCCACTTTCGTAACGGGCTGTTTTTCATCGCGAAGCATGGACAAGTATTCCTCATAAAGAGCTTCAGGTGTTCCGTAACGACCTACACGTGCGCTATTTTGAATGGACACATGGGTGATTCCATCAATTAGACAAGAGACGGCATTACGAGGTGTTATCTGACAGGTGCGGATAAGTTCTATTTTACTAAAATAATATGTAGTCATTGTCTCTTCCGGCTTTTTGGTCCTGTCCAGCGTTTTACGCAATACACCTGCGTAATCAACGTGTACCGGAAATGTTTTGCTGATCAATGCCTTCCATTCAACCCAGGTAGACGGATAACCTGTCAGATTATGGTACCACGATCTGGCCATGCCTTTCAACCTCGATTGCATGTGATATATTGTGGTGATGTCATCCCAAGAATTTACCCCTTTTAGTTGGTCAACTTTTTCAAGACACTGAGTTGCCGATAGGTGTTCATTCTCAAGATCAAATGTTGGTATACAATCACTGTTTACAAGTAAATGTCGATTTTCTGGCTGCGCCCCTTGCTTAATTAATCTATTCAACATATTTTCTATATTTTCAATCCTGGACTCGACAGATCCAGTTGACGAGACGGATGGTTGACGTGGAGGTACATCTATTGGTACTGTTATTTGTTCCGAGGGGTTAAGTATAGCCTCAGGAGTCAAAGTGCGGTGCGAATGGGGAACTTCTTCATTAGACGTACCTAACTGTCTAATCCGGTTTCTCTTTCCCTTCGTTTGTCCTAACGATTTGGCGGCTTTTTGTTTCTTTTGCATTTGTGAGCGACGCCTGTAACCAGCATCGGAAGAGCTGTCGCTATCTGTATCCGAACTGCCGCTAGAAGAGGTGCTTATTATTTTGCCTATTGTGTTTACGTAACACACAATACACAGAACTAAAGTAATAGACAATTTCGTAACTTGCCTGTTTGTAGCCATTCCAGAATTCTGGTTTTTATCTAAAGGGCGGCGTTGTTTCGAACCCCGCACCTGAACTGTTAACTACACTTTATTATTTTTTTTTTTTAATTAATAACGTATAAAAGTATATATGTGAATTCACAGAGAAAGTTATTTATAAAGAACGGAACGGTAACTGGGTACGTTCAAAGAATTATTTACATGTTCAATATGTAAATATTCTTTGGTACGTTGTCGTGTGGCCTGCTAATGCTCGAATATGCTAACTTTACGCCGCCGTCGCCAACGGACTTCACAGAATGGTATCGCTTCGTCAGCGTCTATACAGCCCGTGCTTAGATACAGGTCGTTCCGTTAACATTGATTACATATGGCACTACAGGTCAACTTAGGATCGTTACCATTTAGTGTACAGAGATGGTAACAATGGATACAGAATCTTGGAGCGTTCTGCAGCCGAGTTGACACAAAATCATTTTATACAAATCGGAAATTGTTAAATATCTTCAAAACTATCAACTTTAGGAATAGGAAATATACCACTAAAAATTAATTTTTTAGGCGCTCATCTGAAAAAGATTACGTCCTCATCTGCGGCCGTAAAGTAGCATTTTTTTGTACTCATCTGTCAAAAAAAAGTAAAACGGCCGCTTCGTTGAATCACGATACCCATGCCTCATTGCAATAAAGTATAATTGATGTTACATAGTTTTTTATTTCTGTAAACAATAATGTTCATAAGATTTGTGTAAGATGAAATTCAGAAACGTGTGTCGTTCTGTGTAATTTGTGGGCAAGCATCGCATGTAGTATAATCTTATGTATCAACAAAAAATAGAATATAATTTGAAAAAAAAACTGAATACAAATTCTTAACAATGTCAAATTTTTCATTCTTTTAGCATTCGTACGTTACTTTTAGAGTCGGCGCCTAAAAAACGTTGTTTGTAAAACGGCTGTAAAGGTGTTTTTTTCGGCCTTTTCTGATATGATGGTCGAGGCGTCAGCGTCAGAGCGGCCGAAAAAAAACCTACTTTACAGCCTTGATACACAAATAACTATTTCGAATACGCTCTCAAAAATAGCTATTTTAGGGATTCGTTTGAGTCCCTAAAATGAGTCCTTTTCGGACTCGATCCGAAAAAGTTGCAATGGCAACTTTTTAGTACTATTAGTACTCAATGCAACAATTAAGGGGGATAGGAACAGCTTACCAAAATTGGCATTACGAATACAACTAAACAAAAAACGCAACTAATATTGCCTTTATGCCGCAAGGTACGGTCATTCATGTTGGTACGATGACGAAGTATTTTATTCCTTATCCGCACAACTACACATTACAACTAGTCTTTTTGTTTTTGTCTTTAGCAGTGACTAACGACCTAACAAAATAAGTAAAAGTATTTTTCCCAATTTTAAGATCGATAAGAATTATTGCTGTATTAAATTTTGATTTTCCTTTTACTTTTTTATTTTATTATTTTTATTATTATATTATTATTAGTTTACATTAGGTTATAAGTAATATTGCTTTTTTGCGATTTTTGTGAAAAATTGTTATTGTGTAATTATTATTACACATTGGTAATTTATCTTATTTTTTAATTTCATTTCAATAAACGCAGCAATTGATTGAACTTGTTGTGTTTATAAATAATTTTTCCTCTCTGCTTCTGGTTCCAAAATAGTAACAATGGTAATTACTTTTATCAAACTCAAGGTTTATGACTTATTACAAACGCGATATCCGTTACTTTCTAATATACACAAAGGATAATCTCCCCTTTAATAAAATATGTGGCATTATAACAAACCAAACATAACATTTACTTTTACAGATTAAGTTAAAATTACCGTAAAAAATTAGTTCAAATGAATGTATTAGAAAATATATTTACAAACATTATTACTTGGTAACTTTTTTTGTGTAAGAAATTAGTACCAACCATGTTACTGCAGAATGAACGTTTATAACTATCGTATTAGTAATTACAAAAAAATGTTCGAATCCTACATGTTTTGCATATATAAAAACCAGAAGGAATTTTTATTTGAAGACAAAATGTGTACAAAGAAGGTATGAATTACGTCATAAACGATGAATAAGGTATAAATAATAACTTTTTCGCAACTACACTTATTACACATCTATCAAATTTTATTTGGTAAAAAAGTACCTGTGGAACACCTCTAGAAAACCGTAAATATGATATTTAAATTTGTTTCGCTTCTAGGTGAGAGTACATTCATATGTACATAATTTTTTTTACAAAGCATACAGTAGTCTCTAGACGTTTCCATATCTAGGAAGACGGATTAGTTGACGCTGATGGTATAGTCGAAATTAAAAGTGTTGAAAAAAGCGGAAATTTGTCTCCACTGAACGGTGTACTACAAAAAAGGTTGACTATTGAGTAGCAGAAAACTTGTATTGAAGCGTAATCATAATTATTTTTACCAAATTCAGGGTTTACTGCACATAACACAAAGGCAATTATGTTATTTTATAATATATAATATTACCTAACTAAATTTAAAAAAAAAAACTTTTTCAGAGATGGCTCATTCTGGAAACTTTATTTCAACACGTTTTTTGTAATAAAAGTTATAAAATTTAAATTTATATAATTTCAACCTATTTTCTTTAATCTAATACTTTTGATTAGTTTCGATTATTGGGTATGCTTCGAATTTAAACTTTAAGAAATATTTCTATTATTATTAAATACATTTAAAAATTAAATTACAATGACGTTAAAAAGTTTTGAAATGAGTCTTGTTAAAATTGTTATTTTAAAATACAACTAACCTAAACATAAAAAAATAATACTACTCGACACCCGGTTTCTTTGTTACTTAAAGTGGATTATAGAAGTCGAAACTGAAAAGTACCTAGAGACATTTTGTACACCCATGAAATTTAAAACTTGGACACCACAATTTCTGTAAACAAAAGTTTACACATTGTGAAGCGGGCTTAAGGGTATCATTTACAATTCTAACAGCAGGTAGTCTCAGCAGGAGTTATCTTATAGAAGGACTGTAGAATGAATCATTACACTAAGCACGTTTTAGAAAATAGGTAATTTACGTTACTTACTTAATTTTTGTCTTTAAAGAATATATTTGAAGGTATCGGTAATTAAACACCATAGCTCGATTAATTTTATTATTAATGTTTACAAAATAAAATTAGAAATAATTTTGATTTAAAAAACGTCTACAAGCAATAACTTTTAAATTAAATCAAAAACTAAACATGGTTATTTGGGTTGACTGATTATTACTTATTTTTAAATAAATCTAACCTACTAATTATTGTAAGTTATTAAAAAAAATCATTAAACTCTCTATTCATAATATTTAGTCCTTACAAAATGTATATTTTATGACGTTTCATTTTTCTGTAGTTAATATAAAAAGTGAAAATAAAAACTAAGGCAATTCTTATTGTCAACGTATATATTTAGTTTTTACAAGAATTTATTACATAATTATAATTAAGATACCAAGTTATAGTTTAAAATTAAATGAAAACTTTTTTTTTAAATAAAGGTATTACTATATAAATAAATATAAGAAATCAATAATGGGTGTGACCTCCATTATTATTGATACATTCTTGGAGGCGTCTGCTCATTGACGCTATCAAGGTATCAATATAATTAATATTAATCGTTTCCCATGCGGTATCAATGGCTGCAATTAGTGCATTACGGTTTACTGGTATAAAATTTGGCCCTTGTTGTCTTCGGATAACAGCAAGTATTCGAGCCCAAACATTTTCGATAATGTTAAAATCTGGGCTTTTTGCTGGCCAGGGTAACAGCTCCAAGTTATTTTCTCGTATCCAATTGCGCACAACCCGCGAAGTATGAATAGGGGCGTTGTCCTTTAACAACAAAAATACATTATGAAAATGTTAATTCAACAGATCCCGAACTATTTTTTGGAGAAAGTATAGTGAAATAAGAATACTTACTTGTTGGAAAATATAATCTTCGTCTGGATAAAACACTTCGACTGAAGGTTTCATAATAGTTTCCAAAATATCTAAATACGCAGCAGAATCAAGACGTCCATCGATAGCCCAACAAACTCCTGGACCGCGCGCTAACCCAACCCCACACATTCACAGAAAAATAACCACTTCGTTTTTTAGGACATATGTGATTATTTTCGTAACGAGTTCCTTCCATTCTAAAAACTTTTAGTGGTCCATCGTTGCGGCTATTGAACGTTTTTCGTCGCTAAAATCACTCGATTCCAAAATTCCAAAGGTTTGTTCACATATCGCCTTGCAAATTCCAGACGACGTCTCATATTTTCGTCACTGAGAACTTCTTTCGCAGCAGCATTATACTTCTTTATTCCCATCTCCTTTAATCTTTTTTGTGCAGTTATAATGTGTATCTGCTATAGCCGTGAGTATGTAGCAAATGGTTGTTCTGTTACGTAATGGAAACAACTCGAGATCTTGAGCACGTGTAGATACTTTAGGTCTACCACTTCCGATGGCTCTTTCCAAAGTGTGTTCAAGATTCCATTTTACTCGGTAATGCCCTACGGTGCTTTTTGGTATATCTAACATACGTGAAATTTCACCTGAAACAATCCGCGCTTTCAAATCATCACCGAGATGAGGTGGCATTTTCACAACACTTGAAATTTTAAACTAAAATAGAATTTACATTCCTTACTTTATTTATTGGTTCACACTACCCCTTCTCAAACAGTAGGTAATTGTTTATTTATTACATACTTCTAATGACCAATGTAACAACCCTTAGAGCAATATGACTCAAAGGAAGTAAATTAAACAAGCAAGGATATTCTATTGTTATTGAAACTTATTCATAAAGTAAAAGCCATTTCCTTATAATGCTAATGGACAGGATTTTCTTTTAAGTATTAAGATTACAATAGAGGACTTATAAACTTTCGAAAATATCTAATTATAAATATTTACACTGCAATTGCGCTTTTTCCTTAATAATTTCTTAGCAATAACATACACGTTCTTGGTTTTAAGTTGTCATAAATTTGATATGATATAAATTTGTGTTTCTAATATTACATCACAAACTAATCTTTATTCGCCAAAAAATTGTTGCTTAAGTTGTAAAGCTTCGTACACACCTGAACAACAAACCGAGCAACAAACATAACAACGAACCGAAAGTCAAACAGAACGACAAACGATCTTTTATGATTTCCACAATCCGAACAACAAACGGAACGTTTGTGCTGTTTCCATAATTATTTTCAGTAGTTTTCAGTTCATATATATTTATTATTGAGAAGAGAAAATTGCGGAAAACAAGAAGATAGTGCCAACCAAATTTTTACGCACAAAGAAGAGTAAAAATTATAATTTACTTCGCTTTTTTTATTTTGAAAATTTCCCGCCCAAATGATGCTAATAGGGACATCATTTTTTTCTCATTCTTAAACACTGATTAATTTAAAACATTTTTCTTCTGTCAACTCCATAATATTACCTAAAACACAACAAACCCACAAAAAGGAGGACAAAAATAAATAATTTAATTCTCCCGCATAAGTTTGTTCGCCGTTTTATTTAGATTCGCCCAAATCTGCAAACGCATTCGCGCGCATATTCTTTGATGTCGGAGAAAAAACCGACAAGTTGCGGGAACGCCGCAAACCGTTCGTGGAACAATCAGGACTTGCGAATCTGTTCTAAAATTCGTACGTAGCACCGTCCAAATTATGCCGTTCGGTTCGTTGTTCTGTTTGTTGTTCAGGTGTGTACGAAGCTTTACAATAAGCATATTAATATGAACTATATCTTATGAAAGGAGAGTTATGTAACTATAATTAACGACTTAACGTTACGTTAGTAGATTCCATTTACTATTTACACATATTTTCTTGGAACATTCGATAATTAACTATCGGGATATGATGACCCTATACTTCGCAGGTTGTGCGCAACTGGATACAAGCAAATAACTTGGAGCTGTTACCCTGGCCAGCAAAAAGCCCAGATTTTAACATTATCGAAAATGTTTGGGCTCGAATACTTGCTGTTATCCGAAGACAACAAGGGCCAAATTTTATACCAGTAAACCGTAATGCACTAATTGCAGCCATTGATACCGCATGGGAAACGATTAATATTAATTATATTGATACCTTGATAGCGTCAATGAGCAGACGCCTCCAAGAATGTATCAATAATAATGGAGGTCACACCCATTATTGATTTCTTATATTTATTTATATAGTAATACCTTTATTTAAAAAAACGTTTTCATTTAATTTTAAACTATAACTTGGTATCTTAATTATAATTATGTAATAAATTCTTGTCAAAAAACTAAATATATACGTTGACAATAAGAATTGCCTTAGTTTTTATTTTCACTTTTATATTAACTACAGAAAAAAATGAAACGTCATAAAATATACATTTTGTAAGGACTAAATATTATGAATAGAGAGTTTAATGATTTTTTTTTAATAACTTACAATAATTAGTAGGTTAGATTTATTTAAAAATAAGTAATAATCAGTCAACCCAAATAACCATGTTTAGTTTTTGATTTAATTTAAAAGTTATTGCTTGTAGACGTTTTTTAAATCAAAATTATTTCTAATTTTATTTTGTAAACATTTCCTAAACAAAATTTTGATTCGATAATTAATCGAGCTATGGTGTTTAATTAGCGATACCTTCAAATATATTCTTTAAAGAAAAAAATTAAGTAAGCAACGTAAATTACCTATTTTCTAAAACGTGCTTAGTGTAATGATTCATTCTACAGTCCTTCTATAAGATAACCCCTGCTGAGACTACCTGCTGTTAGAATTGTAAATAATACCCTTAAGCCCGCTTCACAATGTGCAAACTTTTGTTTACAGAAATTGTGGTGTCCAAGTTTTAAATTTCATGAGTGTACTGTTGGTTGTCTAGCTCTTTAAATATATTAAAATTTTTGTTAATCTTTTAAGTAAAAATATAGGAAAAAGGAATTTGTTAAAAAAGTTCTGATTGCACAATTTGAATCTAATTAAGTAGAAGATTAGACGTACGGATTTAGAATTTTCTTTTTATTTAATGGAACTGGGTATATTTCAAATAATTTCAAATCAAAGATTCACCTCTATAAGTAATTAGAAAAACAAAATTGAAAAATAGAATTCGTTAGTTATTCAATGGTACGACTCATTAGCTATTACAGACCATCTAGAATTAATTTATAAAGTCGTAATATTACTCAAGAGTTGATTATTTTGTCAAGTAATGTGTGTTGCCTACCTCCTATTCTTGCCGCCTTAAACAACTTTATTAAATCTAATAACAATAATTTAATAATTATTTTCCAAAATCAAAAATGAAATGAACAATTTTGGGCACCTTCGAAGCTGTTTCCTCCAAACGAAATACCCGAAGCCGAGGGTATCGTGTTAATTTTTTTTGATGTTGTGGCAGTACCTTCAGTAGTAACGGATATTATGTTACTCGATAGTTCAATTTTCTTCTCCCCCATTAACATTCTGCACACCTTTTTCTTTTTGTCCATTGATTCTTCTATATATGATTCTGCCACTAAAGACGACCTGGAATTAGTTATTATTTAGAATAAAACAATATATTCTGGAAAAACTCTTCCATCTTCATAGCTGTTTCAAACTGCTTAAATCAACATCAGCCTCAATTCACTAATAATTTTAATTGGAATCACCAGTTGTTTATTTCGAAGGAAAAAGTAAAACTGTGGTTAATCCGAATACATATATTTAAAAATAGTAAATTCACATTATCGTAACATCAAGTTATTTCAAAAAGTAGTCAAGCATATATATAAAAAATAAAAATTCTACTTACAGTAAAAGGTCTACTTAATATTATAACTAAAAATAACAGTCCAGTACCTTATTCTGAATTTTTTATGTTATATTGTTCAACTAATTTTCTCATAAGAGAACCTTTTAGTTTTAAATTTGTACTAATTTTTCTGTTTGAAGACCTAGCGTATTTTTCTTTGATTGCCAAATATTTACTGCTCTCCATTTTGTTTAAGAAATATGCCAAACTTATAACAGTCGATTTAATATCGACATATTTATAAGACGAGCAGTAAACCAAGGTTTTTGTCCAAGCAATGCGAGGATCTGACAGTTCATTTAATATGCTTAATGACAAGCAACAAGCTGCCGCAGCTTGCAGTGAAGGGTTAATATGACACAATTCATATTAAGAAGAAATATCTCTAATAAATATTTAGCTAAATAGTGGTGTTCAGGTGAAACGTTACCTATTTTATTATAACGTCGTAAAAACTGTAATGATAGAGGTCTTCCCAAATTAAAATTCAATCTCTTTAATACATCCTTTTCCATTTTTTTAATATCGTTGCAATTAAAATAATTGTCAGATATTTCAGCAAAATCATTTACAGGTGGCAAATACATTTCCTCTAACTTCGCCGCAACTAAAATCGATGTTATACCAACTAATTGTAAATTATGTTTACCAACTTTGTGATTCAATTGTAAGTACCGGTCTAATATAGCAACTGATAAATGTAAAGTTTCTAAAGTCATTTTAAAGCTTTCATGAACCTCCACGATCCAATTCACTAAAACGCTACGCATTCGTGGTGTTGATGTGTGAGATGCTAAATAACCCTTTCTAATTATAAATTTTTCTTCATGTTTACGTAAATATTGAAAAATGTCATGAACATATTCAGATACAAGAAAGATATCACCTCGATCCTTATCATCAATCTTAAGAATTAGTTGATTACCGAGTTGTTCATCTTCATCTTCTTTGGAAGCATGTTTTTTAAGTTCACATTTTTAGATGTAGCCTTTTTAAGTATAGTTGATACATGCAATGTGTTGTTTTCTAGTTCACCAAGTACAGGCCTTTTGATTGTTACAGCTTTAGGTGCATTTAATTTTTTTTGACGTCCTATCAAATTTTCATTATTGATTCGTGCAGTATGCTGTCTTAAGGACATCTACAAAAAAATTGCACTTAAATGAAATTCAACAAAAGTGCGAAGATGATTAGAACATAAAAAGAAATAAGATTAACTTTAATGGCTTGACCGTTACAAAAAATCAGATCATACATTTAAATTATTACAACATAAATTAGAATAAATGGAAACGAAATTAAGTGAAAAACATAATAAACTTACCTCACAAATTGTATAAATTATTAAAATATTTAAATGGTTTGACGTTCTAGGGTGTTTTTCGCAGAACTCTGGATAAAAAGTTACCCGGCCATTTACATTCTAATTCGATTTGCTGTGATTGGCCGGATGTCGTACACGTGATGTTTGATTTTTAACGGTTTTTGAACGGCGGGTTATAATGTAGGTCGTGTCTCAACACACGCAAGTCTTGGTGTCTCTTATAACATATAATCGCGTTTTGTCTCTTCAATAAACTTGAATCTCATCAAGCCAGTTTATAGCCTAGTTTTCATAGATACGAACTTCGCAATATTTGTCCGAAAAACATGGCTGTCCGAAATTCGGTAAATATTAAAATTATTTTAACTCAGTCCGAACTTCGGATGGGAAATTGTACTTCTCTTTTTTTATCTTGTTTTTTCTGTTATTACTAACCTAAAATAATGAATGATTGCGGTGTATCGCAAGAAAGAATCTTTTAAGTTATATTTACTGTATATTGGTTAAAAAAACAAATATCGGTAAAAGAAAAAGAAATGCAAAAAGCAAGAATACCGGTACGGGATTTTTTTGAACAAGGGGATTATTACAATCTCGTTAAACTGATCAAGATAGCTATTTTAATTATTTGCTTACGAATAAAGAGTTATTTAAAATACTATTAGTTAAATTTAGTATCGCCCATAATTACGAAGATTTTTCGTACGAGGGACAACCTTCAAAGTTTAGAAGTTCAAAATATAAAGTGCGCAAATAGAAGGTCGACTCGTCTAGAAACGCTGTCTTGTAAAAATTACGAACATGGCAAATGACAAATAGAGTTTGACGATTTCATATACACCGCAACAAACCGGTGTAGTCAAATGAAAAAAAAGCGAACACATAGAACCAGCTTTGATTTATGTCAGTTTTGGCTCGGGCATATCTGGAGGTTTTTAGACAGAAGTAATTATTGCGGCTATAATCATACACAAAATCGTTGCATTACTATAAGCCAGACAAAAAAAACTTCTTATAAAAAATGGAGTTAGTTGCCTGACATCTCCCACTTGAGTGCTTTTGGAGACAAAGTTTTCATCCTTAACCAAGACTGTTTTGCGTAATAATTTCCAAAATTTGACCAAACATTTTAAAATGATTTTAAAAATGTTTAATAATATTTCAGAATTTACGATGGTTTAAATCCCAGTCTTTTTCTTTAATTGTATTATTATTTTAAAAGAACAGTCTTTAATTTCTATAGGTAAAGAGGCATACGTTTTAATTTTTTTACTTGAACTGACATTATGATTTATTAGAATATTATTTAATTTGAGAGTTTTGGATATCGTAAAATCAAATACTGTAAACACTAACATTACTTAAGTTTCTTCTGCGCATGCTAATTGCATGCGTAATGACGTATAGGCATGCGCAGAAGGGGCTTCCGTGATTTAAGCGTTTACCGTATTTGTTATTGATTTGTTTTTTACGGTATACAAAAACTTCGTATAGACGTTTTACTTTGAGAAAGATAACAGTAAGGTGGTGTGTATAGCTGTAGCAGTAAAGAGCGTAGCAGTTTCGTCCCAACACTATTTCCATTAGTAATGTATTGCTCTGAGATATTTTTTAATTTAAAACTGTGAAGATACCACGTTTGTTAATGCTATTTGCAAACGTGATCGCATAAGATGATTCACTAAATTGTATAAATATGCTAAAGTTGGGAAGAAAACCTACACGATTGCTTCTTAAAAAAATATTTAAAAGTATGACAATGCTAACTTCAGTTTACTGCAGTTCTTCGTTTGTAATTTCATTCATAAATACGTTATCTAGCAAATTTTAATTATATGGTGAAAACACATACACGCAACTGTAATATCAGTATAATTTATATTGATGAACTATTTATATATTTGCGATCGGGGATTCAACTTATACACTATTGTCATTTTTCCTTTTGCCAAAGTTTTGACTAGCGTTGACCAGTCTTTATCAAGGCAGATATCTAAAATTAGTGGATATAATCGTACCTACTAAAAATCTTAAAAGAATCCACACTAACTTGATCACAAATTATAAATAATTAATTAAGTTTGTGCATATCAAAAGATTGTATTTATTGTTTTTTAAATAATTATTCAAACATGTGTGAACAAGTTAGTCTGAATTTTTTAAAGATTTTTAGTACAATTATATCAACCAATTAGTTAGATGTCTTGATAAAGACTGGCCAACGCTAGTCAAAACATCGGCAAAGAATTAGACATGATGTTTTAATCATCTCTCGTCAGCAGCACTCTTACAAAGAAGATCGTACTGTTTGGGAATATCCACAAATAAAATTAAACTAAATATTTCATGTGAATATTCTAATAAATCTATTGCCAGTTCTAGTTTAAAAAAAAAAAACTTATGCTTCTTTGCCGATAGAAATTAAACGCTGTCATTTGAACCCTCGTACGTTTTAAACGATTATTAAATATTTCTTGAAATGTTAGGTTAAATTTTAAAAATTATTACGCAAAACGTTTTATAGTACACATTGTTAAGTGCTCTGATAGTGGAAATAACCTAAAAACACTTTGGGGACATATAAATAGGACTTTTCAAATTCCCCATGTTAAACAGAATGTTTTAGATTTTCCGAGGCACACTGTATAACGACAATCAATCGCTTCAAAAATTGAGTCTCAATCCTGTTTTTCATTCCAAAACCAAACATATTGCTACGAGCTTTAATAAGACAGATACTTCGAGATTTTCCTCTCAAAGTTACTTATCTTCGAACTGAAAAAATGATTCACTTGATACTTTGCCAGCAGCAAAACATTTATATTGTACCTTTAATTGTACAAAAGAAATGGGTCTTGAAACTAATGTTCTTTCCTTAACATGTGCAAATTAAGCGGGTGTATAAGAAATAATTAATTAGTCACTTTTAAAGTTGTGTTACTGTTATTTAAATATACTGTGCTATTCGTTATGTTTTCAATTACAATGTCAACGTACCATTAAAAAACGTTGTCAATTATTTCATTAGAAACCTTCTCAATATGCGCTTGCTAAATAATAATAGTTAATTTTATTTTTACCATTCTCAGTTTTCATGTATTTCTCTTTTTTTACCTACTCATGATTCATTCGTTAATAATTTGGTTCTAGCGTTGATTGAAACAATATTTCAATCAACGGTTCTAGTTACATTCTATACATTTCTCATTTTAATTTATTTTTATTATCTATACTGCTAGATTAATTTATCAAATTTTATTTTTATATTTTATTTCTTATTTCATTCGATTCCTTTATCTGTATTATATATTTTATTTAATTGATTTTTTCTCAATAATTTTGATAACCAACATCTTCTTATTTTCTTCATATTATTTGTTCGTTTTTTACATTACCAATTTATGTTCTCCTACAGTTTTTTTATTGTTTAGTTTAAATTAGTTACTTTATCATATTTTAATTTTTGTATTCCAATTTTTTGTTAATTTTGGTAGAATTAACTTTCTCATTCTATCTATAATCATCTTTTCAATTTCTTTTATTGTTTTTTTTAGTTTTTATCTATGTACGAGTTCTTATAGTATTGATATTTTCTTTAATATTCTCCATTTATTCTTTCGTATGTATTTATCAATATTGGTTCTTCTTCCAGTTTTTTCAAGGTTCTTGTTTAATTGGTATAAATTCATTGTAAGTTGTTCATGTTTAATTTTTTCAAATTTTAAAAATCCAAAATTATTTTTAAATTATTCAAATTTTGTAAACATTTTGGTTTTTTAATTTTTTGGTGTTTTTACTAATATAATTTAAGTAATTTTTTTTTCAAATTATTTTTCAGGATCGCAGTTTTACAGAAACAGAAGTTCGCGACATTTGCGCTTCAGTCTTAAGAGGTATTTTACTATTTACAATTAAATACACATTATCCACAACTCCGTATTAAATTAGATATTTAAAAATATTTATTGTTTAGACCAGCAACATTAATAGGTCCTCCAGGACCACCAGGTCGAAGTAAGCCTTATAGACCAGGTCCACCTGATTTACAGTGGCCACCAAGTACTTTTCACACTCAGTTTATCAACCAACACTAACATAGCTTTTTCATTGTTTTTCACACTATATAACTAGTAGACACTGACATAATCACCGCCTTATAATAAATAGATGAAGCATTTCGTAGGTATAAACCATGAACTACTATTGGAACATTGCATGCAAAACGTATGGACGAATTAACGCTGGGATTACGAGGCCCTCCTAGGCCATCACAAACTGGGACGCCTGGAAAATCAGGGCTTCCCGGAATCCCAGGTTAATTTTCATTGCTTTATTCATAACCTGCATGAATTACATTCCTTTAAACAATATACTTCGTATCATTTTCATACTTTGTTAATTAATGTGTAGGTGATCAAGGGCTGCAAGTAGAAAGAGGATTTGTTGGTTTACCTGGTCTACCGGGACCTTCTGGATCAATGGGCTTCCCAGGAGGTAAAGGAAAAAAAAGAGACAAAGAAAGTGAAGGCGGTGGAGTTGAAAGTCCAATTGGTCTAAGAGGATTACCAGGTAAAGCCTGATTTATAATTCAACAAAAATTAGATCATTTTTTTAGGCCCAACGGAGTCTCAAGGAATAGGGATATCGGGTCGAGCTGGAGAAAGAGACGAACCAGGACGGCCAGGTAAACTAATTGCGATCGACGTTATGCTACATTGTTAATATTTAACTACTTTAAGGAGTAATTGGTTTAAGAGGTGCTCCTGGTGCACAAGGACCTCCAGAGTTTTGCGAATTTTGCAATTATCAAAATTCTCAAGGATATCAACAATTTAGGCTCGAGTTGCTGGAAATACTAAGTGACTATAAACAATCTATTAGTAATATTAATTGAATTGGTGATAATTTAGACGTAAGATTTAATTAATTTTATATCGCGAACCAACACTGCTTTATACACTGCCAACTTTTGTTACACATTAATTAAATGTATATAGACACATAAAACATAAAAATACGTCAACTTTTATTTTTATAATATTTTATTACAATTTAACTGTACGTTTTCAGTTTTCATCTTGTAATTGTAATATAATTATATTTAATAATAATTATTAATAAAAAATTTTGTTATACTTCTTAAACAACTTGTACTTTTTGCAAATTTTAATTTTGTTTTCACTGATTTTTCAGTTCAGTTCAGGTTTCCCCATCACATTCTTTTCGATCCTTATTCATCTGTCATCAAAATAGTATTTTGTGACATTGTATAGGTATTTCGGTATGTTTAGCTTTCCCATTTTTTTATTAAGAATTAGTTGCCATAGTAGTCATAAGGATGTTTTATACGCATTTTTGACGTCCGTAAGTACTAACGCATTCCATTTATTGCCATTTGCTTCCGAATTCTTCCCTATTTGTGTCACCCAATTCATGACATTAAAAGTGGTTTTTCCTTTTCTAAATACAAATTACTTATTGTTTAAGTTCTCCTAGTTTTTCTACTTCCTCAACAATAAAAGTTGGCATGTTTATATTTTAGTGATTTTTCTAAACCTTGAAGCAAATGCTTTGCCAAGACGAACCAATCCACAATTGCACACTGTTTTGTTACTACACTACACAGGTTTATACTGATCTTCTGGGGCATCATTCATAACACTTATATCACAATATTAAAAATGTACCATACGAATAAGTAAATAAATAACAATTTTTTGGTTTATAATTCTTTCATAATTTTTTTCCAAGACTTCTAGTAAACATGTGAGTCGATATTGTTTCTTTTATTCATTTTTTTTTGGTTTTGTTTATTAAAACCATATTTGCCAGTTTCCATTGACTCGGCAAAATTTAATTTATTAGAAGGTCGTTATATATGTTTAGAAAGGGTTGTCCATGTCTAGTTATTAGATTTTTGACAGTTTCTAAAAGTGTTTTGTCTCTGCTGGGATCTTTTCTTCATTTAGTAATTGGGTTTGAGTTTCTTTCATGTATATACTTGTCTCGATTGTTTGTTTAGTTATAAATGACATATTAATTTTTCTTTCAGCACCTTTTTTTAACTTTTTTAAACTAAGATAAAAAAGTTAAAATCGTTTGTCAATAAATTGTCGTCAATTTGTTTTTGCATATTTTAATGTCTGAATAACGACAAATTAGATAAAATAAACAAACATTTTCATTTTCTTCCATAAGCAATTTGCAAACGTCATATAATGTAGGACCGCTAACAAGTACGCGTTTTAAATATATGCCACTGAACTATTATTTGTATACCTACGCAAAGAAGCTAACGGTAGAAAGTTATGTTGCGAAATCAGTCATTGTCGGCCGATTTAATATATTTGAACATGATCACAACAATACCAAAATATTATATAATCGTGATCGTAATTTGGTGTGCATTCTGTTTTTAACGTAGACTCTATTATTCCTTTTATTTTACCTCAGGGTCTTGGCTTCGTTAATGACAATATCACTTGAATCTTTATATTATATTTAATACGAATAAAATAGCGCAAATAGTACAATTTTTTTATGTACTAATTAAAATTAAAATCAAATTTAATTCTTTGTATACAAATTTTTATTACAATTTAAAATAAATCATCCTTGATTACGCTCACTGGTGACACAAAACGTAATGTCCTTACTTTCATTTCGTCTGAATACGCACACTTATACAAATCTATCCTAATACGGTATCCGCCAAAATAAACAGTACCGAAACAGAAAGTGCTGTGGAGTTGTTTATGTAATATGGATTTGTCATATTTGACTTAATTGTCATTAGTTGATATATTAATAGTACGCTGCAGTTAAATTTGATTTAAAAAGGTTCTAACAACGGAAGAAAAAGTTTTTTTGGTAGAGCATTATTTTCGTTCATACGGAAAAGGTCGCAATGATGGTCCAAGCTTAGAACAGGTGTCAATAAAATATCAACAAAAATTTAATAAAGCAGGTCCTAGTAAAGTGTGATGTTAGCTGTTGTTGAAAAATTTCGTCGCACTGGTAGTGTATTGTGTCAACGTAAAGGTTCTTCAGGTCGTCGAAAAACAGTATGCACTAACCAAAATGAAGGACGTGTTTTAACCAAGTTGTGCAATCACCTCAAAGAAGTCTTGTAAGAACTGCATGTAAACTCAACATTAGTGAAACGTCTTTACGTCGCATGTTCAAATCAATTGGTGGTTATCCATACCGTATTCAAGTTGGACAACGACTAAATGCTGCGGACAAACGTGTAAGAGAAATTTATTGTGGTCGCATGTTGAGTTTAATTTACGAAAATCCCGAATTTTTGAAAAAACATATGGTTTTCAGACGAGAGTCACGTTCATCTTAGCGGCTATATTAATCGACAAACAACCAGATTCCTTAGATTTGAACGTCCTGATGTCATTGTAGAGAAACCACTCCACAGTCTTCGAGTTACCGTTTGGTGCGCGGTATCTGGTCATGGAATGATATTTCCTTATTTCGTTGAAGATGATAATCAGAATCCACTTACTGTCAACCAAGAGCTTTATAGAGAGAAAATTATTATACCTTTTGTGAGAGATCTAAATAACTTTTGCCGTGCACGAAATCTACAGGTTCGCACACAATGGCTTCAACAAGATGGAGCAACGAGCCATACAGCTGTGCGCACCTTAGACTTACTCCTTCAGCATTTCGATAATAGAATAATTTCTCGGGGAACAGACTTCGAATATCCTTCTCATTCACCTGATCTGACGCCACCTGACGCATACATTTGGGGCATAAAGAAGAACAAAATATTTCACTCGGAAAATCCGCCGGCGAATATTGCCGAACTACGAGAAAGAATACAAAATATTTTTTGGCAATTATATCAACCACTTTTTATAAATATGTTTATTGACTTAAAAATCGATATGAAGCTTGTTTGCGTCGAAATGCTGAACATTTTGAACACTTACATTACAGAAATTAAACATTAATTTTTATTTTTATTTTCGGTACTGTTTATTTTGGCGGATACTGTAATAGTTTTAATTCATACTTTGCTACGAGCTCACGATGAATGCAATGTTTTTGGATACGGTAAAATCACGTGACTCTTTTCTACGCATGCATAATAACATCACACATGATTTTAGCGTTTACTGTATTAGTTTTTAAGATATCCAAAACCTCCCTATTATTAGTACGACAATACAATAAGTTTTTTTGTCAACATAGTATAAACAAGCGTTTCGCCCAGAACTCCACATCTTGCCAACTTCAACAAACGTGTAAAAGAGTGTCGAGAGTGTGCAGCGACATAAACAATTTTGCTCAAAAGATTAAAAAAATTGTCTAACAGTGTTGCGTAAACAAAGTTTTGATAGAAACAATGAAAAAAAACCGATACAATAACTATACTTAAATGTTTTAATAATGGACAAATTCAGTTACCTGCTTGTTTAAAACCCCCAGTAGATTGTTCTCCCCATTTTATTTATAAGAGGTGGAGTAATAACAATTGCACGCATCTTATATTTAGGTTACATTTTAATGCTATTTTGAATTAATTTATATTAGCTCAAAATTACTTCCGATACCTAAGTAAAAATTTTAATTAGTCATAGCCATATGTATGTTAATGAAAGCATAGCTTAGCGGTAAAAGCGTCAGCTTAACAAACTGGACCACTGCTGGACAACGTGATTTGATTATAATATGCACACATTACAAAAAGCAGTTAAATTAATGTAACGCAATGCTCCCTGGAAATGTGGTACTTATAAACATCAGCACAATTTTACTTTTAATTTAACAATTGGTAACATGTTTTAGTTTGACATAATCTGTTATATCAACTTTGATAAATATTAAACTGCTTTAAATGAAAACATTTACGATCTAACATTGTAAGGCGAATTCTACCTGTAAGGATTTACGAAAACCGCAAATACTTACAAACATCTGTAGCTTACAGCAACACACAAAATTGTTTTTTCACGATACAATATTACGGCACTACAGGTCAATTTACGATCGCTACCGTTTAGTGCACAGAGATGGTAACAATGGATACAGAATATTGAAGCGTTTCGCAGCTGAATTGACTCAAAAACATTTTATACAAATCAGAAATTGTTAAATATCTTCAAAACTATCGACTTTAGGTATAAGAAATATTATACCACTAAAAATTAATTTTTGTATACGCTACCAAAAATAGCTATTTTAGGGATTCATTTGAGTACCTAAAATGAGTCCTTTTCGGACTTGATTCGAAAAAGTTGCAATGGCAACTTTTTAGTACTGTTTATGTAAATACAACAATGGCTCAATGCAACAATTAAACAACTTTATTAAATCTAATAACACACAACAATTATTTTATTATTTCTCAAAATGAAAATGAAATGAACAATTTTGGGCACCTTTGAACTTGTTTTCCCTAAACGAAATACCCGAACCCCAGGGTATCGTATTAATTTCTTTTGATGTTGTGGCAGTACCTCCAGTAGTAACAGATATTATGTTACTCGATAGTTCAATTTTTTTCTCCCCTATTAACATTCTCCACCTTTTTCTTTTTGTCCATTGATTATTCTATATATGATTCTGTCACTGAAGACGACCTGGAATTAGTTATTATTTAGAATAAAACGAGAATAATATATTGTGGAAAAACTCGCTTCCTTCCTCCTAGCTGTTTCAAACTGATTAAATCAACATCAGCCTCTGCCGCTAAAGACGCAGAACTTCGCTGGAAGCAATGGTCAGTATACTCTGTCGGCATCGGCAATTTAAGAAACTCAGCAACAATAAAGGGCATTTTTGCAAAAGAATGGATTCTTACATGTTGTACTGTACATTTTCCCTTACGATAAGAAATAAAAAAATAATCGTGTCCAGCTTTTACTGGCCGTAGTCGAGCATATTTTTGGTACAATTTCATATAATTAACAGCATCGTCTTCAGCTACCACAGGAAACACTCTCTTGATGTTGTGTGTCAAAACTTTTGACTTTGTGGGCTCATAACCTACTAAATTTCGCTTCCAAAATGCTATTACTCTGGCGAACTTGTGTATTTGAATATTTTCTTTGACATTCAATAAAACAGTTTTTATCTTCAAGCGGCCGAAACCGTTGAAGTGACTGTAATATCCATGCAGGGTCGACCAAGTCAAAATATACACTCATTGAAAGCATAATTATAGAATTTAAAATTACGATTTGTTTATCTATATGGTATTTAACACGAGCCGCCAATGTTAATGTGCATGACATTCCTATTTTGCAACTGTCATTGTCATACCAAACGCAACGCATGTAGCAAATTAAAAGCGCCGTAGGTACAAAGATTCAACTCATTATTGTTCCGCTTGAAGATAAAATAGTATATATCATTCAGAGTAGAAGGTCTTTTTGTGCTTCCCCCAGTTGCCATATTGTTGTTCGTCAATTCTCTGTTAGCTTTCGTACTTTTTTGTATTTTTATTTGTATTGATTTTACTCCGACGTTTGTAAATCATTTCGATTTTAGCAACAAACTTAATTATTATTATTATTATTTTTGTTATTATAAAATACAGATTCGGTTGTATTTCCATTTATTATTTCAGCGAAGTTCGTAACAAAGATTCCCACCAAAAGTATACTCCTCTACCTCCTGATAACTGTAGTACCAACCCTACTTTAAAATTCAAATTTGAATTCAAATGAAGTTCTTTCAACGATTATGCAGATTAAAACTATTAAACCTATTAAAACTGAATCTATACATAAACTGTTTTAATTTGCGTTTTTTTGTTTATGTTGTTTACAACTATTATCTTCTAAAAGAATAACTTAGCGTAACACGTTAGAATCTGAATATAAATTGCTTAAACGACTAATGAACCATGTTTAAAAAACAATGCATTATATTCATAGATTATTAGTAGTTTGTGATTATATTCGACCATCGTCGAAGGAATGGTAAACTATTTACTTAACAATACAAGTAAACAATCTAGGGTGGCCATCTAGCGGTTAGATTTGAAGTAGGTGCCCATCTAGTGGTTTGATTTGCAGTTAAAAATGTCTGCATGTAATTTGAATATTGGTGGGAAATTTAAACGATTAAATGTAACAACTCTATTATACTAATGTTTATTATTGTATCTTTAGTGGTTTATTCTGCACCTACTTTTTATTCACATACATATCAATCTATTTTGTTTACTGAAAAGTGCAATACACGTCACTGTGTTTTTAGTTTATTATTCTGTTTATTGTTGTTGTTTGCTCCCTAAAGAGCCCAAGCAGCAGCACATCACGCAAAACCGACAAAACTCAACGAAGTTATATTTAATGAATAGAGGTTTAATCTCGGGTTAAGTTATAATATTTTTTTTCCATTAATCAATACAATTAGTTAGGTAGTAGAAATTAAATTAAATGACCCAATAAAGTATAAGAAAAACAATACATAAAATTTTTTCAATATTCAATTCATGGTAGATAAAGAATTGGTAAAAAAACTTACAAATTAGTGCATACAGGTGAATATGATAAACATAATGCGTACGCCAATGTGCACCGGGCAGGTGCAAAGAAAATGGCGGTGGCTTTAATGATCTTAGTATTTTCTTGAAAGAAATGTTTATAAATAAATGGACGAATTAATAAACGAACGATAACAGTAAGTGGAATTTGGATAATTTTCAAACCACCAAAAATTACCTCCTAACAATACCCACACGATATTATTGACAACCTTAACAAGTAGTTGTTTCCATTCATATATTCAATAGCATTTTAAAAACAAATTCTTAAATTTTTCGAAATTATTGAATGAATTGCATTTCTCCATAATTAAATAAATTCGCGGGATGTTATATTAAATTGCTTTCAGTGTTTATTTTTAGAATTAATTAACCATTCACTGCAATTATACTGTCAAACATGGAATTAATTTAAGCTGGTTAAAGAGACGCAATTTCGTAAACGGTAGCTTAGAGCATTTGCTCGATTTAATTTAGTATCAACAAACAAGATGCAGGGACAAGAAGGCCTTCCAGGGTCTTCGGACCACCGACTAGCCCTGGTGCATGAAATGAGTGCTCATAATTTTGACCTAATTAGATTTGCATCTTATCGAACCGCTACTAAGTTAAGATTTATTCAGAAAAAAGTGAGCTGTAAGTAATTTTACCATCTAATAGTCCCACTTTTAATTAATTTATTTATTTACAGTACATGCCGTGGATATATGGAATGTGATTGAAGCATTTCGTGAACAGGGTTTGCATGCGATGGATCCAACAAGCGAATTGAGTGTTGCAAGATTAGAAACGTTGTTGTGTTCATTATACCACAGTCTGAATAAAAGGGCTCCACCAACACAACAAACTCATGTTGATGTGTGTTCTAGTTTATTATTAAACTGGCTTTTAGCTGCGTATGCTACTGTGTAAGTATTTGATCACATAGAGTTCAGTCGTTGATTTTAATATTTCGGAAAGATACACAGCCTTTAGTTATTTTTTTTACCAACATCTCCTATCAGTAAAAGATCCCACTTTCATCTACGCCCAAAAGTGGTGCCACGGCAACGGTTAATACTCTAACCACAAAATTAAAAATATATTCTGTGCTCTAACTGCGGCGCATCAATGTAAGGATTATTTTTTTTATGTTGAAAGTCCGCTCTTTGTTATCGTAGCAAGCGGTTTCTTGGGGTACTGATAAAAATATGCAAGCAGCTAAATTTATTTAAAATTTATTTCAGTGCGTCTTAAGTAGGATTTGCGAATTGTTTTTAAATGTTTCAAACTGCTTAGGATAAAACAATGTTTCGTTATTTTCACCCAGTTTTTCATCGGAAACAAGAAATAACTAATAAGAAAAAACAAAAATAACAAATAAGGAAAAAGTTCTCAGAAACCTTTAAATCGCTTTATAGTCTTCTAAAATCCATTCTAATCCAGATACTACAAGGTATTTTTCTTATTTGCGCTATTATATGGATAAGTAAAAAATAATAAATTATGTTCAAATGCGTCAAAATTACTGAAAGTTGATTCATAATTTTGCGTTATTTCTTAATTTTTTACTCTACAAAATAAGATGGGGGTTATGCGACGGTTTTCAAACCGAAAACACCCTTTTTTTCACTTTTTTTGACGAATTCAGTTAGTAGTAGCATAATCTATCTAGCCAAATATTTAGCAAAAAAAATATTAATTTTACACTTGTTTGAACAATTTTTTTTTAAAGGCAATTTAGTCCCGACGTAGGGTAGTAGGTAGCGTTCGTATAACGACTTTTCCAGTTAGATACATTTAACTAGTATTGGTCATTACTGAAATTTTTAATTCGATTTTACAAATTGCATTGCGGCGCACATTTCCTTCGTAAATGTGGATCTTTTTCCACAACGTATCGGATTTTACTCCACTTCGTATTAATAAAATGTCAGGAAAACGTCGGATCAGATATTTATAAATATAACTTTGCATATGTGCCTTATTTACAATGATGTAGAGCTGATTAGATTTTGGGCTTTTATCAAGCCAAAAGGGCCGTTAACCTACTGAGATTTTTGAAGTCTTGGAATATTTACAAAAATATTTTTTTACACATATTTTCTTCAGATAATAGTTGTTATAATTTAATTATAATGACTTTTAATTAACCCTATAACACTAAGCACTCGTAAAATTTAAGACGGCTAATGCACAATTTGGCTATTTCGGGTATTTCGGGTGAAAACGTGTCTTTTTAGCACAAGGCCTTTGGTACAGGAAATCGAAAAATTAGATGTTACTCGAAAGTTCTGAATTTTTAAATAACTAGGACGATGGTAGTAAATGCATTACTCATGCAAGACAATAACTTGTTCGTTTGAATAGTTATTTCCCTCCATTTTAATTATTTCCAAGACACTTTCTTTAAGAATATGTAGCGTAGTATTTCTCAACTGTTCATAATGACATTGCATGACTACCAATAATAAATAATACCAAAATATTTCGATTTTTGCAGAAACTTGCTTTTATTTCCGAAATCTTGCTATTTAAGTATAGGAAGATGATATGTCATTTGAAAGGTATTTTAATTGCCTTTCAGGATATTTGATAATATACGTGGTGTTCCATTTAAAAAAAATGCACTTTTCGTCATTTTTGTATCTAGCGGTAAAATCACGAATTTTTATCTACCCTGTATATCGCAAAGCAAACTTGTCAACAAAAGACTAATGTATAGGAACTTGGTATACCACACCCAAACTGTTAACTTTTTACGAATCCAAATACCGCTGCAATAAACGTTTAGTTTGGGCAATGTTTTTAACAAAAATTTTGGAAAACAACTAATATCTCGAAAGCCTTTATAGGACAATATTAAACAAAAACGATCAGCATGTAATGACGAATCTAATAGAGCCAAAATATACAGGATGTGTCATTATAATAAAGAAGTTGCCATATATTCCCATAAGAAGCAGCAACGTCCGTCGACAGATCATCCACAATTACTTAAATAACCAAATTTTCAGAGTAATCCTGCGACTCATTTTCCGTAAACATCTAAGGTACCATCGACCGTGCATCACTCTGTATAAGCGCGTATGGGATACAAAGTCATGCGAAGCGGCCCGAAGTATAGTCTATTAACGGTGTTTGTCGGTGAGTTCGGGGAATGGTTGTGGGCTGCGTAAAAATGCGACCCCATTAACACTACATCTGTAACGGGACCTTCGGAGCGCTATTCCTAGAGTTTTAGATGTATAGTTTAAAATGACTTGCCTCAATTTATTTATTATTTTACATCTCAGTGATTATGTGTATTAAAATTATTAATAATTTTTATTAATTTATTATTTTAGCGATAATGTCGGAAAAATCCG
Organism: Abscondita cerata; assembly: GCA_030710515.1. Classification (NCBI taxonomy): domain Eukaryota; kingdom Metazoa; phylum Arthropoda; class Insecta; order Coleoptera; family Lampyridae; genus Abscondita; species Abscondita cerata. The sequence goes on from JALBCR010002084.1 coordinate 121,220, forward strand.
AGTATTCTCAATTAAAGTGGCACTCGCAACGTTGTGCGCTGGAAAATTAATGGATAAGTTAAGATGTAAGTGTTCAACTTCGTCAAAGTCATTTTATTTACATACCTAAATAACATTTTTAGACATTTTTTCACAAATATCCGATAGTAACGGTCATTTATTGCCATGGAGATTTAAAGAATATTTACAAGAAGTTCTTGCGCTTCCAGCGGCTGTATATGAATCGCCTACGTTTAATTACACCGAAACACTTTCTTCCACTATTTTTAATCCTGTACGTAATAAAAGTGTTGCCAAAAATGTAGGTTTTGTTTAATTTTGTTTTAGAATGTTAAAGTAACTGTTAATGATTTTCTTGACACCATGATGTCCGATCCTGGTCCGCCTGTATTAGTTTGGTTACCATTATTACATCGTATTGCTTCTGTTGAGAATAGTAAAAAAATAATCACTTTTATTTAACTTGCGTAAATGCTAAACTTTCGTAGTTGTTCATCCTGTTCAATGCGATGCTTGTCAGAGAGAAAATTTTACGGGTTTTCGATATCGATGCCAAAAATGTCCGCACTATGTGTTATGTCAGGATTGTTTTTGGAGAGGTCGCGTTACTACCCCGCACACTCTAGATCATCAAGTTAAAGAGTATGCTTCTTATGTGAGTATCTTGAATGTAACTTCACTTTAATAAAAACATTTTATTTCTTTAGTCTCCTAGTAAAACAATTGGCCATTCTTTGCGCAAGTCCTTCCGATGTGTTCCCGACAAGCAGAAAAATAATTTACCAAGGTTTCCTGATCAACCCGAAAAAACGTTGAATTTATCCCATATTGTGTAAGTTGAAGAGTTAGTAACTGTGGGGGTTATTTAAAAGTACATTTTAGGCCTCCTTCTCCTATTCCATCTCATAACGGATTTCCGGACGGTCCTTTTAACTTTGATGGAATGGGTAGTTTAGACAGTCGTACTACTGCGAGAAGGTAGGTACTTTGCAGTTTGTGTGTTCAAGTGATTAATTTAATATTTTAGTCTTGACAGTGCGCGAGACGATGAGCATAGGCTAATCGCTCGTTATGCAGCTAAGTTGGCTCAAGAAGCGAGAACTGGAATGGTAAGGTGTTAAAATTGTGGATTGAAATGTTTTGCATTCTGCTCATGCTATATAACTGTTTCGGTTTTACAATAACGATTTATGTGTGCTTTTGCTTATGCTCTTTTAGCATCGTGGTGGTTATCGTAAGAATTCGCTGTCTCCAGATTCGGTGAGTAGCTTAGCTCTGTTGTTAGCTTGCTCAATTCGTAATCAATAGTACGCGAATTAACTTTTAGGTTGAACATTTTTACTTATTTAGGGTCGAGTACCATCCGAAGCATGTTTGGGGATGGATTCTACAAGAGCTCAACGCGAACTGATAAACCAACTTGAGGCCAAAAATCGTGAAATTATGAGAGAGATTGCGAGATTAAGGTAAATGTTTTATTGCGTACTTAAATTTTTAATTCCTCAATTGTCACTAGAAGACAACAGGAAATTGAATCGACTGGACATGGTTCTGAAAATCCCGCATTAATGTCTGAATTACGAGCTTTACGTATGAGGAAAGATGAGTTGGAAGCGCATTTAACCACCCTTCAAGATTCTCGAAGGCAGCTAATGATACAACTTGAGGGTCTTATGAAGATGCTAAAAAGTATTTTTGTCGAAAACAAATTAGATATTGGTTATTTATTTTTATATGTTTGTAGAACCATCAATCTTCTCCGAGAAGTACACCTAATTCTTCACCTCGTAGTACTAAATCACCTCCATTACTTCCGGGTGCTGGACCGAATCAGCAACCGTGCCCGAGAAGTGCTCCTCAAACACCTTTAGGTTTACCCCCTCCAACGCAACCTATACCAATTAATCAAGTCGATCGAAATTCACACATGCAACACCCGTCTAGTATTGTGCCGCAGTCTATGGGCGGAATGGTCTCGATGAATAGCATAGCGATGGATAGAAGTAACGATAGAGGTCTACATAATGTAAATACTGAATCTTTGATGGGAGTCGGTGGTGATGTTCGAAACGCATTTGGTAAGTTTGACTTACGTAAGGGAAGTGTGGATACGCACTCGTCGTTCTAATGACATTATAATAAAAAAACAAACCATAAATTATGAACGCGGGAAAATTTCAAGTTACTACAGAACCACAAAACCATTGTTCAATTTTAGAGTCGAATTACAATCCAATTAATTGACGATAGCATAATAAAAATACCAACCCTGGTGACCATCCCTTGACTTCAAACAATACAAAAACGAATTGAATAAAGTCAAATTTTTATTGCAAAAAAGAAATAAAAGGAAATTAAGATTAGGATGTTTACGAAGACAGCAATAGTTTAATAAAGTTCAAACAAAAGTCCTTATGCGCAAACAATCATTTATATCATCATTAATATCTTACACACCATACGAAATCTTTCATCACAAAACGAACTAATCAAAATTGTCAACGAAACAAAGCAAAAGCATCAATAATATTCAAAGAAAAGACAACGCAGTAAGAATTTCAAACAATAGGTAAAACATGAACACTATGTGTGAGATGTACACTCATGAAATTTAAAACTTGGACACCACAATTTCTGTAAACAAAAGTTTGCACATTGTGAAGCGGGCTTAAGGGTATCATTTACAATTCTAACAGCAGGTAGTCTCAGCAGGGGTTATCTTATAGAAGGACTGTAGAATGAATCATTACACTAAGCACGTTTTAGAAAATAGGTAATTTACGTTGCTTACTTAATTTTTTCTTTCAAGAATATATTTGAAGGTATCGCTAATTAAATACCATAGCTCGATTAATTATCGAATCAAAATTTTGTTTAGGAAATGTTTACAAAATAAAATTAGAAATAATTTTGGTTTAAAAACGTCTACAAGCAATAACTTTTAAATTAAATCAAAAACTAAACATGGTTATTTGGGTTGACTGATTATTACTTATTTTTAAATAAATCTAACCTACTAATTATTGTAAGTTATTTAAAAAATCATTAAACTCTCTATTCATAATATTTAGTCCTTACAAAATGTATATTTTATGACGTTTCATTTTTTCTGTAGTTAATATAAAAAGTGAAAATAAAAACTAAGGCAATTCTTATTGTCAACGTATACAGGGTGTTTCCTAAGTAATCTAAAATATTATATGGGGCGCTTCGTCACTCAATTTTAAGACGAAAAGTTCATATAAACATGTGTGATAAGTCTTGTTGTTAATGAGATACAGGGTGTTTTATTATTTTATTAAAAGCAACAACATGTGTTAAACATAAAGGAAAAATAGTATATTTCAGAGCATGTGTTCAAAATGTCCACCTGCAGCTAAAATGCAAGCATCTGCTCGATGTCTAATTGATTGCCGAATACGTTCGAAGATACCAGGATTGTTACGAATAACATTACAGCCTTGTATGATACGATTTTGAAGATCTTGTACGTTTAATATCGGGGTTGTGTAAATGAGCGATTTTAAATATCCCCACACACAAAAATCTAGAGGATTATGTCCCGGTGATCTAGGGGGCCACGGGTGTGGAGATCCTCGTCCGATCCAATGGTCTGGAAAAACGTTATTTAAAAACTCGCGAACAATCACTGAAAAATGTGGAGGAGCTCCATCATGCATGAACCACGTTATTCCAAAGGCCACTTAGAATAAGCATGTTTTTCGAAAACCAGTAGCGTCACCAGGAAAATTAATTTCAAATACAATCAGAGCTGATTTATTATAAACAATTTAACACCCTGTATCTCATTAACGACAAGACTTATCACACATGTTTATATGAACTTTCGTCTTAAAATTGAGTGACGAAACGCCCCATATAATATTTTAGATTACTTAGGAAACACCCTGTATATTGAGTTTTTTGACAAGAATGTATTACATAATTATAATTAAGATACCAAGTTATAGTTTAAAATTAAATGAAAACGTTTTTTTTAAATAAAGGTATTACTATATAAATAAATATAAGAAATCAATAATGGGTGTGACCTCCATTATTATTGATACATTCTTGGAGGCGTCTGCTCATTGACGCTATCAAGGTATCAATATAATTAATATTAATCGTTTCCCATGCGGTATCAATGGCTGCAATTAGTGCATTACGGTTTACTGGTATAAAATTTGGCCCTTGTTGTCTTCGGATAACAGCAAGTATTCGAGCCCAAACATTTTCGATAATGTTAAAATCTGGGCTTTTGCTGGCCAGGGTAACAGCTCCAAGTTATTTTCTCGTATCCAATTGCGCACAACCCGCAAAAAGTATGAATAGGGGCGTTGTCCTTTAACAACAAAAATACATTATGAAAATGTTAATTCAACAGATCCCGAACTATTTTTTGGAGAAAGTATAGTGAAATAAGAATACTTACTTGTTGGAAAATATAATCTTCGTCTGGATAAAACACTTCGACTGAAGGTTTCATAATAGTTTCCAAAATATCTAAATACGCAGCAGAATCAAGACGTCCATCGATAGCCCAACAAACTCCTGGACCCCGTGCACCTAACCCCACACATTCACAGGAAAAATAACCACTTCGTTTTTAGGACATGTGTGATTATTTTCGTAACGAGTTCCTTCCATTCTAAAACTTTTTAGTAGTCCATCGTTGCGGCTATTGAACGTTTTTCGTCGCTAAAAATCACTCGATTCCAAAATTCCAAAGGTTGTTCACATATCGCCTTGCAAATTCCAGACGACGTCTCATATTTTCTTCACTGAGAACTTCTTTCGCAGCAGCATTATACTTCTTTATTCCCATCTCCTTTAATCTTTTTTGTGCAGTTATACGGCATCCGGGAAAATGTATATCTGCTATAGCCCTGGAGTATGTAGCAAATGGTTGTTCTGTTACGTAATGAAACAACTCGAGATCTTGAGCACGTGTAGATACTTTAGGTCTACCACTTCCGATGGCTCTTTCCAAAGTGTGTTCAAGATTCCATTTTACTCGGTAATGCCCTACGGTGCTTTTGGTATATCTAACATACGTGAAATTTTACGCACGCTACGGCCCGCCGCTAATTCCGAAACAATCGCGCGCTTTCAAATCAGCACCGAGATGAGGTGGCATTTTCACAACACTTGAAATTTTAAACTAAAATGGAATTTACATTTCTTACTTTATTTATTGGTTCACACTACCCCTTCTCAAACAGTAGGTAATGTTTATTTATTACATACTTCTAATGACCAATGTAACAACCCTTAGAGCAATATGACTCAAAGGAAGTAAATTAAACAAGCAAGGATATTCTATTGTTATTGAAACTTATTCATAAAGTAAAAGCCATTTCCTTATAATGCTAATGGACAGGATTTTCTTTTAAGTATTAAGATTACAATAGAGGACTTATAAACTTTCGAAAATATCTAATTATAAATATTTACACTGCAATTGCGTCTTTTTCTTAATAATTTCTTAGCAATAACATACACGTTCTTGGTTTTAAGTTGTCATAAATTTGATATGATATAAATTTGTGTGGTTCTAATATTACATCACAAACTAATCTTTATTCGCCAAAAAATTGTTGCTTAAGTTGTAAAGCTTCGTACACACCTGAACAACAAACCGAGCAACAAACATAACAACGAACCGAAAGTCAAACAGAACGACAAACGATCTTTTTATGATTTCCACAATCCGAACAACAAACGGAACGTTTGTGCTGTTCCCCATAATTATTTTCAGTAGTTTTCAGTTCATATATATTTATTATTGAGAAGAGAAAATTGCGGAAAACAAGAAGATAGTGCCAAACCCAAATTTTTACGCACAAAGAAGAGTAAAAATTATAATTTACTTCGCTTTTTTTTTATTTTGGAAATTTTCCCGCCCAAATGATGCTAATAGGGACATGATTTTTCTTGCATTCTTAAACACTGATTAATTTAAAACATATTTCTTCTGTCAACTCCATAATATTACCTAAAACACAACAAACCCACAAAAGGGAGGACAAAAAATAAATAATTTAATTCTCCCGCATAAGTTTGTTGGCCGTTTTGTTTAGATTCGTCCAAACCTGCAAACGCATTCGCGCGCATTTTCTTTGATGTCGGAGAAATAACCGACAAGTCCGTTCGTGGAACAATCAGGACTTGCGAATCTGTTCTAAAATTCGTACGTAGCACCGTCCATATTAATGTTCCGATTGCCGTTCGGTTCGTTGTTCTGTTTGTTCCTCGGTTTGTTGTTTAGGTGTGTACGAAGCTTTACAATAAGCATATTAATATGAACTATATCTTATGAAAGGAGAGTTATGTAACTATAATTAACGACTTAACGTTACGTTAGTAGATTCCATTTACTATTTACACATATTTTCTTGGAACATTCGATAATTAACTATCGGGATATGATGACCCTATACTTCGCAGGTTGTGCGCAACTGGATACAAGCAAATAACTTGGAGCTGTTACCCTGGCCAGCAAAAGCCCAGATTTTAACATTATCGAAAATGTTTGGGCTCGAATACTTGCTGTTATCCGAAGACAACAAGGGCCAAATTTTATACCAGTAAACCGTAATGCACTAATTGCAGCCATTGATACCGCATGGGAAACGATTAATATTAATTATATTGATACCTTGATAGCGTCAATGAGCAGACGCCTCCAAGAATGTATCAATAATAATGGAGGTCACACCCATTATTGATTTCTTATATTTATTTATATAGTAATACCTTTATTTAAAAAAAGTTTTCATTTAATTTTTAAACTATAACTTGGTATCTTAATTATAATTATGTAATAAATTCTTGTCAAAAAACTAAATATATACGTTGACAATAAGAATTGCCTTAGTTTTTATTTTCACTTTTATATTAACTACAGAAAAAAATAAAACGTCATAAAATATACATTTTGTAAGAACTAAATATTATGAATAGAGAGTTTAATGATTTTTTTAATAACTTACAATAATTAGTAGGTTAGATTTATTTTTAAAAATAAGTAATAATCAGTCAACCCAAATAACCATGTTTAGTTTTTTGATTTAATTTAAAAGTTATTGCTTGTAGACGTTTTTTAAATCAAAATTATTTCTAATTTTATTTGTAAACATTTCCTAAACAAAATTTTGATTCGATAATTAATCGAGCTATGGTGTTTAATTAGCGATACCTTCAAATATATTCTTTAAAGAAAAAAATTAAGTAAGCAACGTAAATTACCTATTTTTAAAACGTGCTTAGTGTAATGATTCATTCTACAGTCCTTCTATAAGATAACCCCTGCTGAGACTACCTGCTGTTAGAATTGTAAATGATACCCGTAAGCCCGCTTCACAATGTGCAAACTTTTGTTTACAGAAATTGTGGTGTCCAAGTTTTAAATTTCATGAGTGTACCTACAGAGTGTGCAAAACTAATGCACAATTCAAATTACCAAATAATATTTCGAAATTCTGTCCTTGAAGTAGTCTCCTTTATGTGCAGGTGCGAATTAAAACACTAAACCAAAAACTTTGTCGACGTTTCGCTCTTCGTTAGCAACAATTTTATACAGGGAGTTTTTACTACTTTAAGACTAATCATTTCAAAAAATATGGAGATCACACTGTGCTATGTTACTTTTATTGTAAATAATAGTTGGTTATGAATAGTTATTGTATTCCTGAGTTTTGTTTACATACAACATATTGATTCTAAGAATTGACTAATTTCATGTGACTAAGACATTTTGCCGTTTTATGTTTTAATGAAAAACATTTAAATTGTTTTTTTCTTTTGTTAAATTATTTATTCATTTATTCGTATGGTACAGGGTGGGCAAATTTCGACGTTTGTATAGGGTATCTCGGTAACCAGAAGAGATAGAGAAAAATAGATGTCGGGTGTCTCGATCTCTTTTTTCGAGATAAACTCATTGGTGAAAACTAGAATCGGCTATCGTCTTTTGTTTTGAGTTACAAGCAAAACATCGATTTTTTCTATATTTTGAAAAAAGCGTCTAAATGATCGTGATTTGGTTTGGTAAGGTTAAGAAAAAACTAGTAATACCTTCTTTAGACACTTTTTTGAGAGAATAAATGAATGGCGTCGACGGATTTTAAATATCTACTTTTTTGTTTACGAGTTTGAAATAATTTTTTTTTTAATAAAAACCATAGTTGGCTGTGATTAATTTTGAGTTTTTTTCTCTTTACGACGATATATATCAGTGTGTAAGATCAATCATAGTTAAATTTAATCAAAACTCGTATTTTCCAATATCAAATAAAATTATCGTAGTTAACCAAAGACATTTGTTTAATTTTATGACAGATGTCGTGTATGTGAGCCTCTAATTATGTTACCACATTTTTCATTCTTCAATCATCAGAAAAGTACAGAAATGTTAGAATGCTTTATTCAAAATAATAACAGATTCCGACATTGCATCGGAAATATACTTCAATCGTTATCCAAGTAAGGAAATGATCTAAAGAAAGATTCGGATGATACTTTCAGGAAACTATTGCTTGTTTCGATTATTATTAATGGAAAATACAAGCAGATGTTAATATTAATGTTGAAAAATTATCAAAGTAATTCAAAACTGCATAAAGGATGAAATAGTCTTTCCGAAAATGTAACTTTTGACTCCCATTGCTATTTAAAATTTTCAAGTTGATTTATACCAAAAAATGGGAATTCTAAAATAAAAATTGACCTGTCCGAAGAAAATTGCATAAAAATAAGGATGCAAATTTAATGAATTGTATTCCATACTTTACACTCACACTGTATATCGTCGTAAAGAGAAAAAAAAACTCTATCAAAATAAATCACAGCAACTATGGTTTCTATTAAAGAAAAAAAATTGTTTCATCGCTCGTAAACAAATGTGGATATTTAAAATCCGTCAACGCCATTCAATTCTTCTCAAGATGGTATTACTAGTTTTTCTCTAACTTAATAAACAACTAGGATATAGACACTTTTCAAAATATAGAAAAATCGATCTTTTGGCTGTAACTGGAAAACAAAAGACGATAGCCGATTCTAGTTTTCATCAATGAGTTTCTCCGACACCGACATCTATTTTTTACTCTATCTCTTATGGTTACTAAGACTACCCTATACGGGCCTATACAAACCTCGAAAGCTCCACCACCCTGTACAAAATAAAGATATTGTATTGTTATGTAAGTGTTATGTATGGATTGCCCCAGAAGATCAGTATAAAGTTGTATAGTGTGTGACTGAAACCGTGTGCATGAGTGAGATTTATTCGTCTTGGCAAGCTTTTACATTCATCGGCTGTCAGGAAAACCAACCTAAAACCCTAAATGATAGTTCGTCCCTTGAACCCACTATGGGCATAAGAATATTAATTTACTGGAGGAAACATTATAGAAGGTAAATAAGAATCATAAATATGAAAACAGCGCAGAACCATTGCAGGATGACGCTAATGGACCGGTCAGGCGCCAATGACGATTCAATGACTGTAAAAAAATAGAAGTTGAAGAAATAGCAAAACAAAATAATGGAAAAACAGATGAACCGGACAAGAATACAAAAATGTTGCTAAACTTCAGATAAACTTCGATTCGTAAGCCGGAATAAGCTTCGTCTGTTAAATTGATGAATGTTTCGAACCATCCTTTAAACTTCGTTAATTGACAATCCTCTACAATATGGGTAACGGTCTCCGGTACAAGTTTCACACGAATCACAATTTGGATTAGAAATCGCGCACCTTTTTAACAACATGGGAGTTGCATTTTGAATGACCTGATCTTAGGCGTGATGCTTTTTTACCAACATGTTTCTTTTTAATCTTAAAGCCTGGGACTTCTAATGTTGGATCTTAATAGATGTTTTATTGGAAACATCAACTCCAGACCCTAATTTTTGTCTTCAACAGAAAAAAGCCGTACTTAAGAAAGCGAGTTCTTGCAACTATATAAGAGACTTCCCAGATTTAAGTCTTGGTAGAGGAGGGTTGTCAATGTCATTCCAATGGTAATCTTTTTGTTAGAGTTTGGCATTTATCCCATTTCGTTTTAACGCAGCTTTTCGTCGAATGTTCGATGGAGTAATATTACAAGAACAGGAAGCCAATCGAGAGGAATAGATTTAATGGTTCCACTAAATTATACGCATAGTACAATTTAGCAACTGGGTATCTATTTTTTGTATGATAACTATTCAACCAGACAGGAGCACAATATTCTGCTGTAGAATAAACTAATGCCAATGCAGCTGTACGAAGGGTCTTGATATCTGCTTCCTCAAGCTAACTTTGAATGTCATTATTATCTTGTTTGAATCATCGAGATAGCTTTCTTCAATTTCGAAAAATCCGAATGCCGAATTTTCTGCATTGTAAAGAGGAAGATCAGAAATATACATTAAAAATAGGAACCGATCCATGTAGAAAGACCATTATTTAAAAATCTAAAATTTACTGCTTTTATATCCAAACAAAAACTCTAAACTTCCGATTAGATAACATAGCTGGTTTTAATAAAAGAAATAATGTTTTGGGACAGGAATAACGTTAAACAATTTAAAAGTAAGTTTCTTTCCACACGGTAACCGTATGCAGCAAGTTAAGTCTAAAAAGACAACTTTCCAATTTAAGTTTTTTCTGAAATCCAATCACCGATATGCGTTGTTCATGCCAATACTCATCACAACAACTTCTACCGGATACTTGTTCAATCCTAATTTCTCTTCAACTTAATGGATTAATTGTTTGAAAAATCAATCTTTCAAACTTATAAATTACATTTAACAAACTTATTAGACATAGGAAGTGAGGTCTGTAGGAGATTTATTTTTCTTTAAAATTGCCACTACTTTACATTTCTTTAAATCTGTTGGTAACTTACCTGTATTATAAATATTCAGAAATTCTGGATGTATTCCATCCGGCAGCTTTCCTTGATATTGTCTTTTAATGCAGTTTTAAGCTTTCCACAGTAAAAAGGTCTATTTATCTCCTACAAGAGAGGTTTAGAATTTCTTTTCTTTGTAGATACTTTAATCGTTCGATTTCCCCACTTTGTTGAGTATTAACCAACCGAGAAGCAATAGAATTTGGAGAAATGTTTATATTTGTTTTAACCAGATTGGATTTGTAGAACCTAATTTATTTGGGTAAAAGTGTCTAATTGACTTGAATGTACGAAATTCATATTTTCCATTAACGAATTCCCATTTCTTCTTTTCTTCCATTATTTAGAGATGACAGTAAATGTATCCCCAGTTTCTTTATTTGGATTTTTGTAGATATGATTTGTAAAATCTGTTTGTTTCAGTCGACCAACATGGGGGGCATATTCCTTTCAAAAACTGCGCGTGGAATTGATTTTTGCTGCACGTTTAACATCACTTACAAACCTAAAATAATTATCAGAAACCGGTGATATCCATCTAAGAATAAAATCGACAGATGTTCTATAGTTTATTCATTAGCTTTTTAAAATTTCACCTTAGTTTTCCCTAAAAGATTCTACAAACTGAATTTGAAATCCAATTTGTAATAGCAAAGATCTATGTTGACTTCTTGGAAAATTGTTTAATACCATACGTTTTGATTGTATTGAACCATCTTCACGATCAATTGACATCTAAACACAGGTCCGGGCTGTAATCGTTTGAAATCAACCGGAGTAAAATGTTTTACGATGTATTTTTGGATCGTATACTAAATGTATGTTTTGAAACTCCATCCACGTTTTTAACGTTATTCCATGGCATCGTTGTTTTAGCCCTATAATGTGTTATGATTCCCTGAAGTCAATACATGGTCAGGAGAAAACGACGATTAAAACTTTCTGGTCGCTTATTGGGAGGTTTGTAATCATTTACTACGTGTAAATCTCCTGTTTTAGTAGATATAACGAAAATTCTAGAAATTATACTGTTTGCATATTTTCGTGACGATTTCAAAGGTGCTATGACATATTGTCTCACAACTAATTGAAAACTTCTGTTTACTACTACCTTCCTCTATACTTGTTCTAGTACACAACAGGCGTACGAAGTCAGCTATTGACTTGAGATGACGTCTGAACCTTTTCGTTTAATTCCCGTAATCTTTATGTGCTGCTATACCTAACTATAGTAGTGGCTCGTCAAAAAGCGTTACGAAAATGTTACTCTCTGTAATATGATCGGATTCAGATGGTTTGTCTTCCAGCGGAGAGTAATTGGACCTAGGGTACTGCTCTATGCGCTGCCCATATAAACATTAAATTCTATCGAGAATGAAGTGTTGCGTTTTTACTTTAAGGCCACCAGTGCGCAATCTCTTAAAGTTAAGTTTTCGGTTTGAATTTGAATTGCGCGATAATGAGCTTATCTGCAATGTATTCTGAAATAAACCATAGTTCAGCCTCAACGGAGATTGTCTAACAGCCGCCTCCAAATACCTTGTCAGAGAAATGAGTTAACCGGTCTATCCTCTACGTGTCTAAATGAATAATGAACAATAATGAAGGGAAGATCAAAAAATAATGAAACAAAATGTATTTTTCGTAAAAAGGTTTTAATTTCTCTTTCTCTTAGAGTATATCGACAAGAAACTTCCCTGCTTCTTTTATTGAAAACTGGTTTTTACCTGATTGATTTTGCTGCCGTTTAGGAAATGGTTGGCTTAGTTTACAAAAGTTTTTCAAAAATTTTGAGAAACTAGAAAGTAATCAGTAAAACCAGTTTTCAATAAAAGAAGTTGTGGCAGTTTCTGTTGTTATACTCTATAGAGAAGAGAAATTAAAAACCTTTTAGAAAAATATAATTTTGTTTCATTATTTTTGATCTTATTATTATTATTATTATTTAGACAGAGGCTGATTGGTTAATCATTTCTATCTGACAAGAACATTTAGGGCCAGTTGTACAATCTCCGCAAAGAGTGAACTGTGGTTTAATTTCTAAGGATACTGTGTGATAATATTATCTTACAACAAAGCCAAACTGCACTGCTTGAAGTCTACAACTGGGCTGCTAAGCAAAATAACAACCATTCTCTGACTGTTTGTGTTGCACAAGATCGTTACTCTCATGAGCATGATCTGTCACAGGAAGTAGCTGTTTCATAACTGCGCTGACTACTATAGTTAGGCAACAACTTATTACATAATATGATACGGAGTGCTTTTTAGCCGACGTCATATAAATCGTTGACTTTTCACTTTGTATATTTAAATGAGCTAGTATTAATCAGAATTTTCAGTAGTAGTAACTACGTAAAAATGCGAAAATATACAAAACGTATATTCTAGGCCGTTATATCCCAAAATAGAATTTACGTAATGCTGTTTGCAAACACTATGCTGACAAAATTTAATCTTTCTAAATAAATGTCATAACACGATATAGGAAACTATGGCGATATACCAATAAAGAGAACAACGTTAAAAACGTGGATGAGACTCAAGCTATACATTTAGCTGTACGATCAAAAAAATACCCATCAAGCATTTTACTCAGTTGACCTAAAGCTGATACAGCTTGAACTATGACTATCTCGTAGTGTGACAATAAACAATTTTCCAGAAGTGCTTTGTAATGAGGCAGTTTCAGAAAATTCAGAACTGTAAAACTGAGAAAAACTAAAGTGGCTTGCAAAGCTGAAACCAATCAACTATAGACATCTGTCATTGATGTAGATGAACTATCACCGGTTTTTCAAATATTCTTCAGGTTTGTAGTGTTGATGCAACAAGCAATTCCAGAGTATGCCCCATGTTTCATATCTACTATCAAATGGGGATATGTGGAAGAAAATGAACTAAATTGTGAAGCGAGCTAAACACATTCAGAGTCAACTAACACTTTTTAAACTCAGAACCAAAGGACTGCTACAAATCAGTGCTGCTAAGTAAATATAAACTTGTTCTCCAGGAAATTCTGTTGGTGTAAAGAAAAGAGACTACAAACATATATCAGAAATAAATAGACCTTTTACTGTGAAGCAAAACTGCATTAAAAGAACGTATCAGAAAACCGATAATCC